>JAQZBX010006790.1:0-15766 GCA_029593785.1 Cabassous unicinctus | reverse complement strand
TTACTGAAACAATTGAGGTAAAAATCAATTTTTAAATTCGTATGTCTTCATACTCTTATGAAATAGTATGTGTTTTTACTTATGTGGTTTCCAAATGATAGTACTTTAAGTAATTTTTAAGGTATAGTGATCTCTTTCATTTCTGCTTAACAAATGTAATTATATTTGTTGTTGTACAGTCCTATGCTTTATATTTTAATTTTCATTTTAGTCACATATATATGACCTAAAATTTCCCCTTTTAGCCATATATATATATATTTCAGTGCTGTTATTTACAATTACAATGTTTTGCTACCATCA
Source organism: Cabassous unicinctus (assembly GCA_029593785.1). NCBI lineage: Eukaryota > Metazoa > Chordata > Mammalia > Cingulata > Chlamyphoridae > Cabassous > Cabassous unicinctus. Next base: position 15,463 of record JAQZBX010006790.1, on the reverse strand, counting down.
CCACCATCCATTTCCAAAACTTTACAATCAACGTAAATAGAAATTCTGTATAAATTAAGCAATAACTCTCCATTCTTTACCCCCAGACCAGCCCCTGGTAATCAATATTCTAAATTCTAACTCTATGAATTATTTCCCATCAGTGAGATCATACAATATTTGTTCTTTTTTGTCTGGTTTATTTCACTCCACAAGATTTATCCATGTTGTTGCATGTATGATGATTTCATTCATTTTTACAGCTGAATAATATTCCATTGTATGTATATGCCACATTTTGTTTATCCATTCATCAATTCATGGACACTTGGGATGCTTCCATCTTTTGGCAATCATGAATAATGGCACTATGAACATCGGCATGCAAATATCTGTATTGAGTCTCTGGTTTCAATTATTTTGTGTATATAACAAGAAGAATTTGCCAAGCCAAATGGTAATTCTATACATAGCTTTCTGAGAAAATGAGAAAGTGCCTTCTAGAGTGACTGCACTGTTTTAGGTTGCCATCAGCAATGAATGAGTATTCTTATTTCTCCACATCCTTTCCAACACTTGTAATTTTCTGTTTGTTTTTAATAGTATCCATTCTGGTGGTTATGAAAATGTATATCATTGTGGTATTGATTGGCAAATCTTTAATAACTAATGATGTTGAGCATCTTTTGATGTGCTTTTTAGCCATTTTTATATTGTCTTTGGAGAAATATCTATTCAAGCTTTTTGCCCAGTTTTTAAGTGGGCAGTGTGACTTTTTATTGTTGAGTTGTAGGATTTCTTTATATATTCCAGATAGTAACCCTTATCAGATATGTAGTTTCCAAATATTTTCTCCCACTCAGTAGGTTATCTTTGATGCACACAAGTTTTCATTTTAATGAGGTCCTATTTTTCCATTTTTTCTTTCATTTTTTATACTTTGGGTGTAAAGTCTAAGAAACTATTCCCTAACACAGGATCCTGAAGAAGCTTCACTACATTTTATTCCAGGAATTTAGAGTCCTGCTTCTTATATTAAGGTCTTTGGCCCATTTGGGGATAATTTTTGTAAATGCTGTGAAATAGAGGTCCTCCTTCATTCTTTTGCATATGGATATCCAGTTTATCCAGCACCACTTGTTGAAGAGACTATTCTTTCCCAGTTGAGTGAACGTGGCAGCCTACTAAAAAATCAATTGTCCAAAGTAGTGAAGGTCTATTTCTGAACCCCCAATTCAATTCCTTTGGTCTACATATCTATCCTTGTGACAATGACATGCTGTTTGAACACAGTAGCTTTGCAATAAACTTTAAAGTCAGGAAATGTGATTTCTCCAACTTTGTTCTTCTCTTTCAACATAGTTTTGGCTATCCTGAGCCTCTTACACTTCCAAATACATTTAATAAGTAGCTTTTACATTTCTGCAAATTAGACTGTTGGAATTTTGATTGGGATTCCACTGAATATGTAAATCAGTTTGGGTAGAATTGACATCTTAACAATAGTTAGTCTTCCAATCCATGAACATAGAATACTTTTTCATTTATTTAGAGGTTCATTGATTTCTTTCAGAAAAGTTTTGTAGTTTTACATGTATAAGTGCTTTACAACCTTGGTCAAATTTATTCCTAAATATTTGATTCTTTAGTTGGTATTGTAAATGTAATTTTTTTCTTGATTTCACCATCAGATTGTTCATTGCAAGTGCATAGAAATACTACTGATATTTTTTTTCAAATTGTTCTTGTACCCTGACACATTGCTGAATTCATTCATTAGCTATAGTACCTGTGTTATATATTTTTCAGGACTTTCTATATATAGGATCATGAAAATTTTACTTCTTCCTTTCCAATTTGGATGTCTTTTATTTCTTTCTTCCTTGTTTTTTTTTTTTCCCCTAATTGCTCTGGTTGAACTTCTAGCAAAATAATGAATAAGAGTGGTGACACTGGGCATCCTTGTCTTGTTCCAGATCTTAGAGGGAAAGCTTTCATTCTTTCACAATTAAGTATGCTGTTACCGGTGAGTTTTTCATATATACCCTTTATCATGTTGAGGAAGTCTCCTTCTATCCCTATTTTCCAAAGTGTTTTTTATCAAGGAAGGATGCTGGATTTTGTCAAATGAATTTCTGCGTCAATGGATATGATAATGAATTTTTCCATTCGTTTTGTTAATGCAGTGTATTATAGTAATTTCCTTATGTTGAACCTCCTTGCATACCTGGGATAAAACCCACTTGATCATGGGATATAAATCTTTTAATGTACTGTTGGAATTAATTTGCAAGTATTTTGTTGAGGATTTTTGCATTTATTTTCATTAGAGATATTAGTCTGTAATTTTCTTTTTTCATAGTATCTTTATCTGGCTTTGGATTAGGGTGATGTTGACCTCACAGAATGATTTAGATAGTGTTCCTTCCTGTTCAATTTTTTGGAAGAGTTTGAGCAGGATGAGTATTAATTTTTCTTGTAATGACTGGAAGAATTGTCCTGAGTAGTAATGTTCCCCCTCTCATTTATGATTTCATTTATTTGCATCTTCACTCTGTTTTCCTTTGTCATTCTATCTAAGGTCTTGTCAAATTTATTGATCATTCCAAAGAATCAATTTTGGCTTTTCAAAATTCTCATATGTCATTTATTTTTCCTCTAATGTTTATTATTTCTTTCCTTTTGCTTGCTTTGCATTTAGTTTGCTGTTCTTTTTCTAGTTTCTCTTGGAGTAAAGACAGGTCTTTGATTTTAGTTCTTTCTTCTTTTTTAATGTAAGCATTTATGAATAGAAATTTCCCTCTCAGCACTGCCTTTGCTGTATCCTATAAATTCTGATATGTTTGTTCTTATTTTCACTTACCTCTATATTTTTACTGATTTTTCTTTCAATTTTTCTTTGACCCCCTGTTTTAATTTGCCACAAGCTGCCCTTGCAATATTCCAAAAATGTGTGAACTTTTATAATGAGATTTTATTAGGTTAAAAACTTAAAGTTCTGAACTGTGAAAGTGTCCAAATCAAGGCATCATCAGAGATACTGTCTCACCAAAGGCTGGCTGCTGGTGATCCTGGACTCCTACCATGTGGCAAGACACAATGGCTGCTGGTCTCTGCCAAGGTGTCTGCCTTCCCTTTCAGGCTCACTTTCTCCCCGAGCTCAGTTCTGGGCAATCAGGCACATGGCAGGATATGATCCTGACTCTGATGGTCTCTGGAGCTCAGCTATGGGCAGTCAGGCATATGGCTCATCTCTCCCCTCTCCTCCAGGCCTTGTCTCTTTCAGCCACTCAGGGTTTCTTTCTGTTCCTCTGTGTTCCATTAATTCTAGCACTCAGGATTTCTCTATCTGTACCTCTTTTCTCTGTGTCTCTGCTTTTAGCCCCCCATTTATAAAGGACTCCAGCAAGAAGGTCAAGACCACCCTGGGTCACACCTCACTGAAGCCATTCAATCAAGCCCCCAAATGAATCCAATTCAATCATTGGGTCCTATACCCACATGAATGGATTAGCTCTAAGAACATGATCCTTTCTGGGATCCACAAAACCTCCAAACTGTCACACCCACTGGTTGTTTAAGAGTGTGTTCTTTACCCTCTATATATGTGGATTTTCCAGTTCTTCACCTGTTATTGATTTCCAGCTTCATTCCATTATGCTTAGAGAAAATGCTTTGTATAATTTCAATATTCTTAACTTTATTAAGATTTGTTTTGTGGCCCAGCAAGTGTTCTATCTTGAAGAACAATCTATGTGCACTTGAGAAGAATGTATATTCTGCTGATTTGGGGTACAAATGTTCTACATATGTCTGTTAGGTCTAGTTCATTTATCATATTATTGAAGTTGTCTTATTGTTCCTATGTCCAGATGTTCTTTCAATTGATGAAAGATGTGTATTAAAGTCACCAACTACAATTGTAGACACGTCTATTTCTTCCTTCAGTTTTGCCACTGTTTGTTTAATGTATTTTAGGGCACCATGGTGAGGTGAACAAATATTTATGATTGTTATTTCCTCTTGGTGGATTGCCTTCTTCATTAATGTATAGTCCATCTTTCTCTCTTGTAAAAGATTTTGAATTAAAGTCTATTTTGTCTAATGTTAGTATAACTACCCCAGCTCTTTTTTTTTTTGGTTTCTCTTTGCATGGAATATCTTTTTACATTCTTTCACTTACAAACTATTTGTGTCTTTGGGTTTAAAGTGAATCTCTTATAAACAACATATAGTTGAATCATGTTGTTGTTGTTTTTAATCCATTCTGCCAATCTGTGTCTTTTGAATGGGGAATGTAATCCATTAATACTCACCATTAGTGTACAGTGTTTCAGCTGTTGTGCTGAAAATAAAATAAGCAGACTTTAAAAAGGGGCACAGAGCTAGTTTATTGAGCTACAGTTGCATTAATGCAGGGCACCAAAAGAGGTTTTTGCTCAAAAGATTGAGCTGGGGGAGAATCTTATATGGCTCCTTGAAACAAAGGGAAGGTGGGGGAAAATGGGGAGGGGTGAGGACAATGGGACAATGGGACATGAGCTAGTGAGCTATATGAACTATGAGATGCGGGTTGTATGGTGTTCCAGCAGGATGTCCCAGTTTGTTAATTAGCAACCAGGTTGTTGATGCTAGATTAGGGCCTTTTGGTGAAGTTCGCCATTTATTGATGTAAGAGTGTGGCCATTTGGTGATGCTGCCAATTTGGTGAAGATCAACAGACTTTGCTGGTGTCAGGTTGAATTTTTTATTACAGTTCTTCCTACCAGGCTGGGGCAGGGTTATTTTTTTTTATCAGCACAACAAAGGATTATTGGTATGTCAGCCTGCTTCAGCTAATCTCTGTTTCTTCTTTCTAATTCCCTGGATAAAATGGAAGATAAAGTATCAAGATGGTTAGTAAATTCATTTAACATTCCAACTTCACATAGCCAATGTGTACTTTGGTTTTTAGAGGTCATTTTTTTCCCTCTCTTTTCCTTTATTATAACCTCCTTTTCTGTAAATTTGACCTTCTGTGATGTATCTGACCAACTTTTCATTTCTTTTCTATTTTTTTTGTATATTAAAAAAAATTTTTTTGTGGTTACCTTGGTTTTTGTATCACACTACTACACCTATAACCCACTAATTTGAAAAGATATCAAATGTTTTGGTCTCCTACGCTGCTTAAAGCAAATACCAGGAAATAATTCTTCTTGAACAATTGGAATTTATTAGCTTATGGTTAGAGTTCAGCAAAATTTCCATATTAAGGCATCATGAAGGAAATGCCTTACCCTCTGGACCCTCATAAGACATGTTCTTTCCAAATGCAAATGCATTCATTCCATCACAGTAACCCAAAAGCCTTAAGTCATTTCAGTAACAATGCTTAATACAAAAGACTCTTCAAAATCAGTTGTAGATGTGGTCTGTCCTAGGGCACAACTCTCTTAAGTCTGTGGACCTGTGAAACCTAGAGAACAAGTCATTGCTTCCAATATACAAAAGAGGAACAGGCATAGGATAAACATTCTCTTTTCCATAGGGAGAAATTAGAAGGAAAACAGGGGTCAAGGGTCCCAAACAATTCTAAAACCCTGCAGGACATACTCCATTAGATTTTAAAGTCTGAGAGTCTTCAATAGAACAATGTTTTGTCTTCCAGGCCTGGTGGAGTGGCAGTCCCATACTTTCCAAGGGCTTGTGCAGGGGCCATGCTCTCCTCAGAACGCTGGGATGAAAGCTTCACCCTATGAGAACACTGGGGTAATGGACAGACTCTCTGCCATCCCCAGGGATTAAGCTCTATCCTTTCTGAAGTTTGGAGTGACAGCACTCTTCCTGAAAAATGGGTCAGAAGGCCTACTCTATCTAAATGCCAAGGCATAATCACCCATTCTTCACAAATGGGTCAGTCCATTCTTTTGGCCCAAGATGATGCCTTTGTTATCATCTTGCCTATGAAATAATTTTTCTTTCAATCTGTCTATTTTCTGTCTCTTTTAGACCAAGCTGGCGGTTGTTCTATTCATACAGATCTTGCATCAGAAAGTAGACCCTTCCTGGATAACTGCACCTCCAATCTTGGGTGTCACTGAAATGACTGAGTGGATCCATGGTCAGTTAAATCCTCACATGGAGCATTGTACTCTGGGGCCTCGTTTTCAGGAAGCTCATAATTTTCCAAAACTTCTGTTTCTGGTTCCTTTGTGCCTGGGAGTTCAGTTCTCAGCTTATTCCTTTTCTAATGCATTTTACTATAAGCTACAAGGAGAAATCAGGCTTCACTTTCCATACTTAGCTTGGAAATCTCCTCAGCTAAATATCCAACTTCATCATTTGAAAATTCTGCCTTCCATCCAACACCAGAATTCATTTTTTCCATGTTTCTCTGCCACTTTAATACAAGGATCATCTTTCTTCAAGTTTCAAGTAAGACGTTAATCATTTCTGTCTAAGGCTTTATGGGAAATAACTTTAGTGTCCATATTTCTACCAATAGTACTTTCAAAGCAATCTAAGCCTTTTTTTATCAAACAGCCCACAATTCCTCCAGCCTGTTTACATAATTTTGGTATTTGTGGTAACAACATTAAACCAAAATCTGTTTTAGTTTCCTAGGCTGGTTAAAGCAGATACCATGTGTTAAAAACCCAACTCCTGAAGGGCATGAGTTGGTCCAGCCATGAGACCAAAGAACACAGCTGGCATTTAGTCATAAACTTTATTGGGACTTACAGACAGGATAAAATCTCTGATGGTGGTGATTCAGAGAATGAAGATAGCACTCTGCAAAGAGAGAGGGAAATGAGGGGTGATATAAGGAGTTTCAGAACAAAAACATTCCATAGGGTATGAGAACAGAGTTCCTTCAAGGACAAGTGAAGTGTACACATGGCATCTGGTGATGTTTTCACTACCCTTGTAGGAAGGATGTTTACCAAGGATGTTTACTGTTTTGGGAAGAATATTGTTTACTATAACATCTATGCATTCTCTCCCCTTAGGGAGGATTATTAACCTTTAACTTATCTAGTTCACACAGGCAGTTCGTGCTGAGGAGTTAGAGGGGGACCTGGGTTTGGCTTGAACAATAGGGATTTATTCATTTATGGTTAGAGTCCTGTAAAATGTCCAAATCAAGGCATCATCAAGGCAATTCTTTCTTCCTAAAGACTGGATGATGGCCCTCCTTGATTCCTCTGTCATATGGCAAGACACACGGTAGTATCTTCTGGTCTTTTCTGGGTTTCACTGATTTCAACTTCTTCCTTTCATGGCTTTTCTCTCTCCCTATTCCTCTCTATTCATTCCATTTATAAAGGACTCCAGTAGTAGGATTGAGTCCCATCCTGAATGAGGTGGGTCAAACCTTAACTGAAGCAACCTTATCAAAAGATCCTCCTTCAATGTAAGCCCACAGGAATGGACTAGATTTGAATACATGTTTTGAGGGTACATGCCACTTCAAACCACAACTCCAACTTAGCTTCAATGGCATATACCTTCTCTGCTCACATATACTTCTCTTTTCCCTCTTTATGTTGTTTGTGTCTGCAGAACTCCCTTTAGTAATTTTTGTAGGTTAGGGTTTTTGCTGTTGTTGAAGAACTCTCAGTTTCTGTTTATCTGTGAATATGTTAAACTCTCTCTCATTTTTATGGACAGTTTTTCCATAAAGAAGTTTTAGCTGGCAGTTTTTCTCTTTCAGTGCTTTAAGTATATCTTACTACTGCCTTCTCACTTACATGGTTTCTGATGAAAATCAGCACTTAGTCTTATTGAGGGTCCATCATATGTGATATATTGCTTTTCTCTTGTTGCTTTCAGAATTCTCTCCTTATCTTTGTCATTTGACATTCTGATTAGTATATGTTTCAGAAAAAGTCTATTAGGATTTATTCTGTTTGGAGTACATAGCACTTCCTGGACATGTATATTTATGTCTTTCATAGAGTTGGGAATTTTTTAGCCATTATTTACTCAATATTATTTCTGTCCTCATTCCCTTTGCTTCTCATTTTGGGACACCCATGTGCATAATATGCACTTCCTGCTGTCACTCAAATCCCTAAGGTACTGCTCAATTTTTTCTATTCTTTTCTCTATCAATTCTTCTGCCTATATGATTTTGATTGTCCTGTCTTCTAGATTGTTGACTCTTTCTTCAACCTGTATAAATTTGTTGTTGTGTGCCACTAGTGCATTTTTAATCTCCATTATTGTGCCTGTCATCCCCATAATTCCTGTATGTTTCTTTTTATACTTTCAAATTCTTCTTTGTACTTACCCATTGTCTTTTTAATATCCATTATCTCTTTATGCGTATTCTCCTTCATATCCTTAATTGATTTGGAAGATTTGTTTGAACTTTGTTGATTAGTTGTTTCAAATTCTGTGTCTCTTCTGAAGTTTTAATTTTTTTCCCTTGACTGAGCTATATCTTCCTGTTTAATTTAGCTTGTAATTTTTTGTTGATGCCTTTGCTTCTGATTATGTTGATGTGTTAAGTTGAAGGTCAGTTTCTCTCTCTTGCCTAAGGTTTTATTGTTGATTGACTTTATATTAAGTCTCTTCTTTGATGCTTGGTCCAAGTTATTCTGGACATTTAAAGTAGCACATGTTTAACATTTTCAGATTTTCTCAGCTCTTCTTCACCTGATTCTTGCCCTGTGTATGTGACACAATTTTTAAGATTGAAAGTTTTGTACAATTGTTTCACCTCCAGGATAAGGCTTCCTTTCTTCTCTTCTTTCTCCAAGAATCTTTTTCTGTTCTGTTGTCTTTGTGCAAAATTTTCTCCCTAATTCCAATGATGTGTCTAAATTCTTTTTCTCACTCTCTTCCCCCTTTTCCTTGAGTTTTCAGTTCTGGGATGTGGTAGTTTGATATTGTTTATAAATTCCAAAAATAGATATTGGATTATGTTTGTAAACCGATCTGTCCCTCCAGGCATTTTAGATTATATTAGATTCAGAGGTTTCGCTTTTACTTGATTAAATAATGACTAAGGCTTTGATTGGGCCACGTCATTAGGATGTTTCATCTCCACTCCCTTGGTAGGCGGGCACTCACAGAGAAAAAACATGGCAGAGAACAGAGTTTGGGGTTTTTGGTCCTGGAGGCTGGGAAGTAAACACATATAGAAGCAAATATATGAGGAAGGAGAGGAGACTCAATTGGACACAGCAGAGGCCCTGGGAAGAGAGACAAACCATTTGTCTAACAGTGGACTTGTGGAGCAAGCAAGTGCTGAATCCAGAGAGAAACAAGTCCTGGGAAGAGAGGAACCCAGGAAACCTGAACCCTTACAAACATTGGCAGTCATCTTGCTCCAACACAGGACAACAAACTTTGGTGAGGGAAGTAACTTACGCTTTATGGCTTTGTGACTGTAAGCTTCTACCCCAAATAAATATGCTTTATAAAAGCCAACAGATTTCTTGTATTTTGCATCAGCATCCCTTTGGCTGACTAATACATGGGACTTTTCCCATCTTATAGCAGTTCAGTTTTTTCCTTTTCAAAATTTTCTTTGAGAATTTACTGCCTCTGATTTTTTCCCTGTTTGGGTATCTTGCCCTAGGGATCCAGATAGGTTCAATCTAGAAAGGTGGGTCAATACAGAAAGGTCTCTTTTATGTTTAGGTGGTCCAGCAAATAAAGACTGGATTGAGTGTGCCCACCTCTTGCCAACAGTTCTGCCACAGTGTTTCTCTCATTTCTCTCTCTCTCTCTCTCTCTCTCTCTCTCTCTCTCTCTCTCTCTCTCTCTCTCCTCTCTCTCTCTCTCCCCCCCCTCCTCCCTCCCTCTCTCTTTGTTTTGTTCTTTGGTGACTCTTTCATTTGTATATTCTTCAGCCACTTGTGTTCCACCCTACATCTCTGCAGAGTTGGTTCCCTGCATCTTGGTTCCCTGTGACTGGATATGCTGTACGGTTCTAATTTGGTGCTCTGAGTAGCTCTATAATCTTCATCTGTGACAGAAGTGAACTGGGCTATGCTGTCTCTGTCCCAAATTGTGTGGAAATGAGTTACAGAAAGGGTCTGGATTGGCATGTGCAGAATCTAAATCTTCTGCCTGATTGCGACAGTTTGAATTTGGTGAATCCCCAAAAATTATTATGTTTTTGAACTAATCCATTCCTGTGGGACCCTATGATTGCATTAGATTCAGTTAAGGGACCTTGATTAGATCACTTGATTATATTGCTTTTATTGGACTACATCAGTGAGGTGTGACTCAGCTTGGTTTCCACGCTCTTACTGAAATCTTATATAAATGGAGACACAGAAAGAGAGAAGAGACATAGAGAAAGGAAGCTGCCATTTTTATCCTCTCCTGTGTAAGAAAGGACTATAGGAAGACAGAGAAACCCTGAGAGGCTGAGAGAGATCTTAGAGTCTGGAATCATTAGAGCACAGAAGCAAACAAAGAGGCCCCAGAAGGGCTGGGACCACAGAACAGCTCAAGGCTAAAGAGACAAGCCATATGCCTGGTTGCCCACAGATGGGCTCTGGGAGATGGTGAGCCCAGAGGGGAACGCAGGGACCTCAGTAGAGATGGACTGCCATCTTAACTCACCATGTGGCAGGAAGCCAGGATCACCAGTAGCTCATGTTGGTGATAAAGCATCTCTGATGGTGCCCTGATTTGGACATTTCATGGCCTCAGAACTGTAAACTTTTACCCCAAATAAAATTCCCATTTCTGGTACTTTGCATTGGCAGTCTTTGGAAAGCTAAGATACTCATCATGGATATTATTTTTCTTTTTCTTTGACTCAGCATTTGTGGAGTCCTTCTCCAGTCTCTATCATCCCCCAGAGTTCTAAGCAACTGCAATTTGTCCTTTCATTAGCTGATTCTGAGGAGAGACTTGATCATGGGATGTCTTATGTTGCCATATTGATGATGCCACCACAGACGCAATTATTGTTTTAGTAGAATGTGTCTGGAAATATCCCTTTTACCATTTCCTTATTTAATTTATATTTCCCACATTATGATGCAATGGACATTTGAGCTAATTTTACTTTTTTCCTCTTGCCAATGTGAAAGTTTTACTTGATTTAATTATACACTGTTATCTCAACCCAAATTGATAATTTCAATAGTTCTCAATATTTCCATAATCAAAGATTAAATTGGCACAAAATACCATCCATGTAGCTGAGATAATTCTCATTACCTACACAAAGAAGAGATGAATGGATTTAGTCTGAGCTTTGCTTTTGAATCTTGGTTTTAAGCATGTTGTGTTGCATATGGAGATTCATTGCTCAGATCCCCCAGGAAGATCGAGTTCAGGTTTCAGCAACTGACTCAGTGGCAGAAAGCCATTTTGCCCAAGGTGACATCTCTTTTTGGGACAACATGGGTCCATTAAGTCATTAATGGGTAAAACAAATTTCCAGTTTTTTTGCCCAACACAGTAAAACTCTATGAACATTTTTTATCTCCAGATCTCCTTGTGAGTTTGGCCAAGGTTGTCATTGGGTTTGTATCATAGTTTGACTTTTTTTTTTGCCAATCCTTTCTGCCCCCATGCCTCTTCAGCTGTAACACATGGCAAAGCCCAGAGTGTGTGTGGTAGAGATTTATTTCACTGGAATTGTACAAAAAGGGGTAGATAATATATTTATATTAAAATTTCTGTAGATTTCTCTTCATGGAGCATATGAAAATTAGCTATAACTGATCTTTCTTCCTAGACAATTCTAGATTGCAGGACCTACTTAAGCAGATTCTATGTCTAAATGGCATATTTAAAAGCATATATAAATGCCGTAAGATTGAGCAGATAGAACCTTAACAGATTATTTGAGCAAAGCCACCTTATAAATGCAAGAAGATGGTTCCTAGAAGTGACCTATTTCAACTTCAGACACTATCAGTACCAACAGATCTATAGTATTTTACAGTCTTATAATGATAAATTAGCATTCAAGGGTTTTTCCTTCCCAGGTTTCTATGGCAACCCTTGTACCACAGACTCATTAGAAAGAAGTTCTGTTTAATTGATCTACTAATGTATTGCTTAATAGTAACTGTTAAGCAGTCTTTTGTTTCCAGGTCATATTTAGGGTTCACATATTTGCATAAAAGCATTTCGTTAGCTGAAACCAATCATTACTAGTAATTTTCTTTCTTTAGTTTAAAATAACTAAACCCTCATTGAGATTTTCTGAATAGCAAATATTTATATCTTGGAGAATAGGCATTCTGTATGAGCTTGGCTTGCTTTGTTTCTGTGAGCAGCAAGAAAATTACAGAGCTTGAAAATGTTAATCAGTGAAGACAAAAAGAAGGTGTCTTTTTCTCCAGTTGAAATGCAAATTTACAGTGACGCTAACTATAGGCCATATCCAATATTTGATGACAAAGCTGTAATGGATAAATATAATTTAGAACGCACAGTAGTTATCTACTGTATAACTTTCACTAATTAGAATTTTCATATGTTCCATTTGAGGCAATTGAGACACTTTCAGTTGAGCAGTTCCTTGTATTTCAAGCCTGTCCAAAGGAATAAGCTTAAGAATGCACTTGCCATAGTCTTTAAAAGAGCCTAGAAATAAACACTAATACAAGTGCTAAGTCTCCAACTTAATTGGCAGTATTGGGCAGAGAAGAAAGCTAACATTTATTGGAAAATCCACATGTATTGTATTCTAGCCACTAGATTGAGAACTTGAAATACATTAAGCCACTCAGACATCAGAAACCTTATTTCCATTGTAGAAACAAAGACTTTAAGAAATTTTAAATCTTTATCTACTCACTTAATTCAATGAATATTAATTAGATACATAATATGTGCCAAAAAACACTAAAGTTAAGCTGCTATGGAAGGCAGGCATGGATTTCATATTCATGAAATTTGCATACTAACTCCAATTTCATTTAAAAAATCATTAATCAAGTATATTTGAGAGCCTATCATGTGCCAGACTGATGTTGGGCATTGCTACATAATGTTATATCCAATGTTACTATGCTGGTTAATTGTGGAACTGGATTTTATACTTGTCTCTGATTCCAAATCTTATTTTCTTTCCATTGGGGTCTCTATGGTAGATTGCTTATTTTATCTAAAAAGAAGAGACACCACCACCTCTGATTGGTGTTAGTAGTAGCTCTTTATTTTTTTTTAAGATTTTATTTATTTATTTATTTTTATTTATCCCAGCCTAGCATACCAAAACAACTTGAAAGTCCATATTATTTAAATGTTGTCTGGATCACTATATAGATGATGGCCTAGCCACTGATTTTCCCCAATCACTCAACAATATTCAATGTGTTGTCAATTCCATCTTTGCAGTATCTATCTTCTATGTCCAATTATTCAACTCTACAATTACTTCTTCATTTCAGCTCTTCCTATTAAAAGCACAATCTCTGGCAACTGCCTGTTTCTTGATTGTTCTTGCACTAATTTATCCCATTTTCAACCCATCCTGCACAGGGATATAAAAATCACGTTTCTTTCTTTTGAGGGGTTGTGATGGGGATAAATTCTATTTTTCTTTAGAGTTAAATCCTTTTACCTATAGCATATTTTCCCCCAAAATGATCTTTGAATTGCAACTGTAAAAGTAAAGCATGTTTATAATATAAAATATTTAGAGGATTAAAAATACCAAAAGATTATGAACATCATTTCTAATTCTAATTCTATCACCCAGACATAAAGATAATTATTAGTTTTGTATACATTTTTTCTCCTCTGAGATGACTCCCTCATCTGTTTGCTCATTGTTTTGTGCTCATTGTCTGCTTAGCGTTTTTGCTCAATGCCTGCTTGTTGTTTGTTTGTCTTTTTTAGGAGGCACTGAGAACCAAACCAGGGACTCCCATGTGGAAGGCAAGTGCTTCAACTGCTTGAGCCACATCTGCTCCCAGTTTTGGATATATTTTTGAGACAAGCAGATATGCTGCTGTATATCCTGAAGACAACTATATATTTACTATAACTATTTTTATACAAAATGAAATATAATGCATGCTCTTTTATAATCCACTTTTTCTCTTAAATATATATCAGGACATCTTTACATGTCAATAAATATAAATCTACATTATTATTTAATATTTGCATATCTCTTCAATGGGTATTCATTGACTGTGACCTCTATGCTATGCTTCAGTAAATAGTGAACAAATTAAACAAAGGCCCAGCCCTCATATATATTTGTCATGCATATAAAGTAGCATCCTTATCCTTTAGAGGAAACTTCTTATTGGATTTGGTTAAATTACTTCAATTTATGACCTCATGGAGTTATAGAATCCTGGGAGAGGCAGACATAATTACACAAACATTAATTACAGTTTCGTTAAGTTCTACAAAGGAAAGTACAGGTTGTTTTGAGTATATTCAACTGAAGGGTTGGGAGCTTCCCTGGCATGTTGGTGTTTTATCTGAAAGCTGAAGGATGAATAGCAATTAGGTGCAGGGGGAGAGATGATGGTCTGCAGGTGGAGGGCATAAAGAGTGCTATAAAACAACATGCACAAAGGCATCCTATGATTTTTCTGGAGGTTTTACTTAGGATTTGTGACATTGTAGAGGGGAAAGAGAACACCACTGAACTCAAAGAACAGAGTCACTCTTCCCCAGATCTACTCTGCTCCAACTTTGCCTTCCTTCAAAAAGTCCTCATTTTAAATCACATAATTTTCCTAGGAGTGTTCATCACCCTGAAAAAGTTAGCATAGTCCCTAACTCTGATTTTCCCACAGGGAGAATCATAAATTAAATTAATTAAAGATATGGTTAAGACTTTGATAATGAAATTAGTATTATAAAGGAATCATTTTGGCATCCTTAGAGATTATTACTTATTTGTTTTGAAACAATATTTCTCAAAATACTAGAGAAAATAAAAGCAAACAAAGAAAAAGACATTAAAAGGCATAAGAATTGGAAAAAAAAGACAAAGTAAGGAAACATGCTACACAAGCAAACAACAACATCAAAAAGCCTTTTGAGTTGGCTCAAAAAAACAAACAGGGAGTGGATGTGGCTCGAGCAGTTGAGTGCCTGCTTCCCAAATGGAAGGTCACGGTTTCGATTCCTGGTGCCTCTTAAAAAACAAAACAAAAAAAAAACAACTCAGGGGAGCTGATGTTGGCTTCCCAACATATGAGGTCCCAAGTTCAATCCCTGGTCCCAGTATCCCCTCCAAAAAAACAACCAGCCGGGAAGCGGGAGTGGCTCAGTCGATAGAGCCCCCGTTTACCACATGGGAGGCCCCGAGTTCGCTTCCCGGGGCCTCCTTGTGAGGGCAGGCCGGCCCGCGCAGCCTAGTGGGCTGATGCAGCAAGCCCGCACAACAGGAAGCGGGTGTGGCTCAACCGATAGAGCCCCCGTTTACCACGTGTGAGGCCCCGGGTTCGCTTCCCGGGGCCTCCTTGTGAGGGCAGGCCGGCCCGCGCTGCGCGAGGGCCTGATGTAGCGGGACCTCACAGCGAGGGGGAGATAAGCAGACACG
>JAQZBX010006789.1:0-52204 GCA_029593785.1 Cabassous unicinctus | reverse complement strand
TAGGCGCCTCTGCGCGGAACGCCGCCGCGGGCTCCTAGGCTCCGCTGACAGCGTCAACGTGCCGGCTTTTTCTCCACCCCTAGGGGGAGCATTCTCCACAGAGAGGCTTCGCCAAGGGGAGGAAGGCGCCTGCATCCCCTGGCCGCCGCGCGCTAGGCCTCGAGGAGCAGCGACCCCGCCGGATCGCGGACCCCCAGGAGCCGCCTCGTCTCCGCCGGAACGCTGACCTCCGGGCGTCGCTCTGTCCCCGCTGGGGCGCAGACCCACGGACGACGAGGGCCGAGGGAGCGGGGCGCCCCGCTCTGCTGGGCCGGAATTGTCTGTAACTAGGGACCGCTCCCGCCGGGGGCGGGCGGGCGGGATCCCTACAGAAAAGTGGTTCTGCTATGACAGTTGGGAGCGCCAAAGGGTTAACTTGGATTTCCTGGGCCAAGTTGTCGCCGAGCCAGGACCCCGCGCAAGGGCCGCTCCACCGCGCTCCGGGGGCGCCAGCGCTCCGGGCGGACTCCTGAGGCTGTGCGCCCCCGGCGGCTGCGGCGGCGGGCCCATGAAAGATTGAGAGTACAGCCAGATCAACACCCTCAGCCCCCCTCCCCCCATAGAGTTGACCCCCAAGAAGAAGAGCGCGGCGCGCAGTAAATGGGAAGTCTTTCCTGGGCGGAACAAGTTCTGCAACAGCAGGATCATGATGTCCCGGCAGACGGGCGTCTTCTACCTGACCCTTGTCGTCATCCTGGTCACCAGCGGGCTGTTCTTCACCTTCGAAACATTTCACTCAAGATTCTTCTTCGCCCACCGCCTTGATGTCATGACCCACAACCCGCAAGAGGACAAACACGGCGCACCCCCAGCTCCCGGTCACGCTCTTCAGTGTCCAGGCCAGGTTCGCCACTGCTCCTGCCTTCATTCTGCTGGAATGCCGCCCTCCACTCCCAGCACGAGCTGTGAGATGCAGGCAGGACCTTATTTCCTGGTGCTCAGGGATTTTAGGAAGACTACCCGGACGCCCGCAGGTGTTTGCCCTGGCATGGTCCCACCGCAAGGCCCTCCGTGACTCGCCCTTCCCACGCTGTGCCCTGGATAGCTTCATGCTGGGCAGCCCTTTCTCAGCCCCTGGCCTGCGACTTCACAGATCCAGGGCTGTGTCTCGTGGACCTCGTCTCCTGAGCACCAAGTTCTAGTGTGCAGTACATGGTAGACACTAGATACAAGTTTCTGGGACTGAGTAAGTGTTTCTGGGACTGTATTAAAACAACAATGCCCTTGAGCGTTGGGGCTTTAAAGCTTTAAGGAAATCTCTTTAAAGCCAAGCACATCCATTCCAAGTTCCAGACATGCAGTGCTTGGATTAGCTGCATTCATTATTCATTGGTCAGATGCTCAAGTCTTTCCCATAAGAACCGCTGAAGTAACTATTATCAGTAACTCAAGGTTTGACTGTAGGGTTCAAAGAGAAAGAACAACATTGGTGATTCAAATAATGGACTTCTAAAAGCTTTTTTAAAGCAGAAAAAGATGTACAAGAAGGGTGTTATTCAAAAGTGTTTTTTTTTCCCACGTTTAGTTTGGACTACAGTCAACCTCGGCACACTGTATTCTGAAGTTTTACTAGCTATACATGCAAGTCCCTTCCTTTTGGTTATGTAAGGGTTGGAACTGGTAGAGTCCCCAATTTTATAGAGGAGGAAACTGAGGCCCAGGTGGCTGGATGGCAGCGGCTCAGCAGTGCAAGTGGGGTGGGGCCATCTCTGATAGTCTAGGGCTTCTTCCATCGGTGGGGAGGGACTCGTGCCCCCCACAAGCCATGTTCAGGTGCTAACCCCTGTCTGTGGGGGTGAAGGTCTTACCAGGATGCGGTCAGATTGGACCAGGTGGGCCTTTATCCAAGGCAACTGGAGATTTTTCAGGCAGAGGGACTTTGGCCACTTGAGTAGAAACCAGAGCAGGGGACCAAGGGAGACAGGCTCAGCGCTAGCAAGCAGAGACCAGAGGAGGCAGGGCCAGGCAGTGCCTTGGGGTTGTGAATCTGGCTTCTGCACCATGACACAGTACCTTCCTGATGTTTTTGTTGCAGCAGCTGCAACATACTGAGACACACCCCATCACTCTCCATCACGGTGATGAAGGGCATTGCAATAATCTACCTTTCCAGTTGTCAGCAATCCTTGTCTTCCACATGAAATTCTCCTGATAACTACTGGTTTTAAGCTTACATTTCTTTCTTGGGAAGAGTTATGGTCAGACTGCTATTTCATCCCTCATTTGAAGATGTTCTCAGGCTGGCGATGCACACATTATTGATTTCTGAAGTGCTCTTTTTTGCATGGAATGATAAAAATTATGCTAATTTTCACCAGCATTCATGGATCTGGCTTCAGTTTACATCTGTTCTCACTAGGGATCTTAGCAGATAGAAGAAAATGTACATAGAATTCCCAATAAACATTCTTGGATGCGAAAGAAAAAAAAGTCAGAAACCTGTAAATATTGTGGAGGAAGTGGAGAGATATGAATGCTTATTTACTGTTGTCTGGAATGTAGAATGGTACAGCCAGTATGTAGGACTGTTTGGCAGTTCCTTATGAAATTGAAAATATTCTTGTCATGGGACTTGGCAATACCATTTCTAGGTATATACCTAGAAGAACTTAAAGCAGTGACATGAATAGACATCTTCATACTGATGTTTATAGCAGCATTATTCACAATAGCTAAAATTTGGAAACAACCCAGGTGTCTATCAACTGATGAATGGATAAACAAGTTGTGGAGTATGCACATGATGGGATATTATGCAGCTGTAAGAAGTAATGAAGTTATGAAACATATGACAACATGAATGAACCTGGAGGACATTATGTTGAGTGAAGCAAGTAAGACACAAAAGGACAACTACTGTATGATTGCACTATTATGAACTAAATATATTATGTGAATATAAATATATTATTTGAATTATGAATGTGGGTAAAAATGCATGTATAAGACCATTTTCCTTGAAGCCGAACAAATGTAGTTTAATACTTCAAAATGTTAATATCAGACAAAAATACATTCTACTAAGTGAAGAAGGACAGAGTACTACATATGGTATGATTCCATTTATATAAAATATATATATAAATAAATTTATAAAGATGAAATTACATGAGCGGATATGTAGGGCTGAGGAAAGAATGCTAAGGGGTGTGGAGTCTTTCATTTAGGGGTAATGAAATTGTTCTAAAATTTTGAGATAATGCATATACAACATTGTGATTATATTAAAAGCCATTGATAATACACTTTCAATAGATCATATGGTATGTGAATATATCTCAATTAAACTACTTAATAATACATAATTATGCAAGAATAGCCAAAAATAGCAGGTATGTACAGCAGGGGAAAGTCAAGAGATTGAGATGTGAGTAAATTTCTTGTTTGTCTGTTTTTTCATTATTATTATTGAAATAATGTAAATGCTCTAATAATGATTGAAGTGTTGAATGCACAACTATGTCATTATACCAAATACTATTGATTATACACTTTGGATGAATTGTGTGCTTTATTAATATGTATCAATAAAATTTGTAAAAAATTAAAATAAAAAATAAAATAAAAACATTAGAGGTATGTAGTCTGATTTGAAAGGTTGGAATAATGAATAAGTGAACTTAAACACAGAACATTTGAGCTTTAAAGGATAGGAGGACAGATTGAGCAATACAAATATAATGATCATAGTCTCAGGGAACTCAATGTCAACATGAAATGCACACACACATATGTGTTATAGGGGTCCCAGAAGGAAAAGACAGTGGAAGAAGTGTAGGAAGAATGTTTGAGGAAATACTGAATGAAAAATTTGCCACCCTTAAGAAAGACATGAATATCAATGTTCAAGAAGAATAACATACCCCAAACAGAAAAATAGACTTACTGTGAGTCATCTGCTGTTCAGAATGTCAAGGCCAAAGATAAAGAGAGAATTTTCAGAGCAGTAAGAGAATAGCAATGCATTATTTACAAGAGAGTCTCAAAAAGTCTTAAGTGTTGATCTCTAATGAGAAATCATGAAGGTGAGAAGGTAGTGGTATGTTATGTTTGAGTTATCAAAAGAGAAAAATAGGCAGCCAAGGATGCTTTATCTGGCAAAACTATCCTTCAGAATTGAAGGCAATTTTAAATTCTTTACATACAAACAAAGCTGAGAGAGTATGTTACTAAAAGACTGAGTCTACAAGAAATATTAAAGGGTGTGTTAGAGTATGAAAGAAAAAGGCAAGGAAGAGAGCACTTGAGAAGAGTGTAGAAATTAAGAACATAAATAAGAAAAACTGAAATGGTTAAACAAAGTCAATAGTAATATATGACAATAGGAAACCAAGGGATAAAATTGAAAAAGGAATATCTTTAAAGAAGTACTACTGAATATTATTGGATTGAACTTACTATTTAAAAGGAAAAAACGGTTTAGAATGGATAATAAAAATGAGCTATCTATTTGTAGTCTACAGGAGACTCAGCTACAAAGACACAATCAGACTCTTAGTGAAAGTTTTGGGGAAACCTACATCACAGTAATGGCAGTGAAAAAGGTTGGGTGTATCAATACTAATATGGAATAAAATAGATTTTAAGTGCAAAACTGTTATAAAAGATTAGGAAGGTTACTATATTTTAATAAAAGGGACAATTCACATTTAAGAAATAACAATAATAAATATTTATGTGTCTAACATAGATGCCCCAAAATACATGAGTCACACACAGGCAAAACTGAAGGGGAGAAATAGATGTCTCTATAATCATAGTGAGAGACTTCAACACTCCACTCTCAAGATTATATAGAATACTGGAACAGAAGATAAATAAGAAAACAGAGGGCTTGAATAATATGATAAATGAACTAGAACATTATCTCCCAAAACAGCAGGATATACATTCTTCTCAAGAGCTTATGGATCTTTCTCAAGGATAGACTATTTGCTGGGGCATAAATCATAGTCAATAAATTTAAAAACACTGAAATTTTACAAAACAACTCCTCTGACCATAATGGAATAAAGTAAGAAATTTATAATAAGCAATAATATGGAAAATTAAATACTTGGAGATTAAACAATATATACTTAAATAATCAATAGGTCAAAGAAGAAATTACAAGAGAAATCAGTAAATTCCTCAAAACAAATGACAATGTGAGCACTACATGTCAAAAGTTTTTGGATACAGCAAAGGCAGTGCTGAGAGGGAAATTCATAGCCAATTCACAGCTCTTCAGTGCTTATTTAAAAACAAGAACTGAAATGAAAGACCCAAATGCACTTGCAGAATAACTAGAAAAGGAACAGCAAAACAATTCCAAAGGAAGCTGAAGGAAAGAAAAAATAATTTATTTCTTTTTTACTAGAGTAGAAATAAATGAAATGAAGAATTAAAAAAAAAGAAAAAGAAAAATCAACAAAACTAAAAGTTTGTTCTTTGAAAAGATAAACAAAATCAAGAAACACTTAGAATAACAAGAAAAAAAGAGAGAAGATGCAAATAAATGAAATCAGATGCGAGAAGGAGAGCAATATGACTCACCCAGCAGAAATAAAGAGATCATAACTGGATACTATAAGCAACTGTATGCCAAAAAACTAGACATTGCTGATGAAATAAAGAAATTTCTAGAAACACATAAACCAATAACACTGATCCTGGAAGAAACAGAAGACCTAAAAAAATAATCATAAGTAGAGAAATTAAAAAATCATCAAAAACTCCCCAAAGAGGAACAGATGTAGCTCAAGTGATGGAGCATCTACTTCCCATATAGGAAGTCCTGGTTTCGATCCTCAATACCTCCTAACAACAAAACAAACAAATGATACTGCTGAAGGAGCCAGTGTAGCTCAGTGGTTGAGCACCACCTTCCCACATAAGAGGTCCCAGATTCAATCTCCGACTCTGGAACCTAAAAAACAAAAAAAAATGAAAAGAATGCTCTTTTACAAAATTTTAAGAATATGGTGATACATGGGAAAATTGCAACTGATGTAATTATGGACAATCGCTAACAGTAATTTTGTAATATTTTGCAGCAATAGCAAGAAGATATTACAATACTGAGGACAATAATAGGAGGGTGTAAAGAGGCATGGGACTTTTCCTTTTTGAAGAAATGAAAACATTCTAAAATTGACTGAGGTGATGACAGCACAACTCTGTGATGAAAATGAGGGCCATGGAGTGCACACTATGAATGGACTGTGCAAAGCATGGGATTAAACATAGGGAATCCAGAGGTAGATTATTCACTGTGGTTAACTGGACAAATATGAGAATGTTCTGAAATGAGTGTAAGTATACAATACTAACATAGAATATTAATATCTGGTGGGTTGGAGGAACATACTCCAAATGTAAGATAATGGCTATAATTAGTAGCAATATGTTGATGATGTTCTTTAATAGTTTGTAACAAATGTTTCACAACAATGCAAGGTGGTGGTGGTGGGGAAATTTATTGGTGCCTTATATGATGATTTGCATGTTTGTTTTGCAGTTCTACAAATTTTACTATAAACTTACTCATATGTAGTCATGTATGAATGATATACTTCAATAATATTTTACTTTAAAAAATAAACCTGGAGTTTTTAGAAAATAATTAAAGCATAAAAATAAAATAGAATTCATCATTTTGTAAATCTAATATAGTAATAATCCCTGTAATAATTCAGGAAAGATTCATTGAGGTCATCACTTGAAATGTGGCTGGAGAAAAGAATACATACATCTTACCAAATATCCTGCAGATCACCTGCTAGTTACAATGAAAAGAAACAAAAATATAACACAAAAATAGAAACAAACTATTACAAAGGTGCAGAATGGTGAGCACAACTTTAATCAAATGATCAAATCTAGCATCAATTATAGTGAAGTAAACTGGCTCAGTGTCCTTAATGGTTTACAACATGTGGTACAATATCACCTATGAATTATTCTCAGCCAAAATCACAACTCTTATGCAGTGAAGATTTCAGATTAAACTTTCAGTTTATTAGAAACACAGGGCATAGACATCCAAGTTCATGCCATTGGGAAACAGCTATACACAATAAGGAACTACTTAGAGACAACTGCAAGGCCTGTATACAAGTCAATATCATTAAAAAAAAAAAAAAGAATAAGAAGAGCTGGGGAGTGTTCTCTATTTCATAAAACCAAAAAGTAAATTTGAATATGGAATGGAATTATTGGTTTTTGGGGTATGAGAATGTTTTCCTCTTTGAAATATATCCATTAAAGTATTTAGGATGAAGTGTTTTGATGTCTGAAACTTGCTTCAAATGTTTCAGCATAGGTTGATGGATAAACAGAAAGTTAAAGTAGATATGGCCATATGTTAACAATTGTTAAATTTAGGAGGATTTACTTTATAGAGTCAAATTGGTGTGGTTTCAAGGCCTAGTTCATTCTCTTTCTAGTTTTTGGAGAATTTGTGAACTTTTGAAAAGCTTTTTTAAACTTCCATTTTCTCATCTGTACAATGAGGTTTATAATAGTATCTGTTTCATAGGATTGTTCTAAAATGAGATGAGCAAATGCGATACAGGTATATTATTTACTGTTCAGGATGTTGGAGCAAATTTCCCCATTAGAAGTGAAGAAATAACTAACCTACTCATGTTGCTATTCAGTACATGTTTTGAACATTCATGTCACTAATACAAACCAGAACATTTGATAATGTTTGATTTTCCAAAATTATGGAGACAATGACTATTCATTGATTCTCTATTATTTTCCAGAAACTGGGCACTAGGAAGATAGCTATGAAAACAAACAACAAAGAAAAAAATTCAGGAAATATCCTTGCTTTCAAAGAGTTGATATTTTAGTTTGGGAAGGCAGTAATCAAGTAAATTGATACATTATCCCTTAGTGGGTGCCATGTCTTCTAATGAAAAATAAAGCAAAATGAGGGGGCTAGAGAGAAGGGTCAGGGAAGGTCACTCAGATTAGGTAGCTTTTGTGTGGAGCATTCTCCATAATTATAATATAAATATGTATGGATAAATAAAATAAAAATTTCAAAGTTTGGTGGCAGGAATACTGAAGTAAGAAAATCTAATAAATCTTTCTAACACCAAGTCTGTATTATGTGTTCTAATTTCTTACATGTACTAGTAGGTTACCTGTGGATCACAGTACCTGGAAATGAGAGAGCATCTGTTCTTTGTCTCATCAAATCTGGCTGCCCATTCCTTTCTATTTTTACTGTCCTTGCAATATTAAAATAGAAATAAATGCCTTTCTGTTTTTCTTGCCATACATCTTGTTCCATCCCTTCTGAATACAATTATTTTCATTGCTTTGCCTATAATTAATTTTTATATGACAAATGATTGGGGTTACATTTGAATTGAACTAGAGAACAGTATTTTCAGGTCCATAAAACCAGTACCCACATTTCACAGATGAAAAAATGGAGGCTTAGGTAGGTTAGGTCACTATCCCATGTTCTCAGAGATAGTAAAAGGCAGAGTCAAAAGACAAACCCCTGCTTGCAAGTTCCTGAACCAATAATTTTCTTACTACTATTAAGGAAATTCTACCTCAATTCAATATGTCCTAATTTCTTATTTTTCAGAAAGGGCTGGCTTGATTCCTGTCTCAGTGCTTTTCTTCAGATGTATCCCTTGTTAAGAGGGCCTTTTCACCATTAGCTGAGTTATCTAGTTGAAGCCTTTCCTGATCACACTGCCCTCACTGGTCTCTTTCTCTTGCCAGCATGTCTTGATGTTTCCCAGTGAGAATAGGCTTTGAACACTTCTCCAAATCCTTCTATTTCAAATCTTAGTTTTCACATATCACTGTGATACAGCTGAATATTCATTTCTAGAATTCTCAATCTCTTGTTTTCATAATGTTGGTTTTAAGTCTGGTTTTAAAACATTGGCCATCACTCATATTCTGATTTATAACCCAGTAAAGCTCATTCCAATCCTCTATGACAATTCTCTCACAATTTTCAAGCCACAGCAATTATAACTATAGTCTGTATAGTTGATTTGGTAAAGAGACATATAAAAATTTGTATTTATTGTCATTTGGGTTATATCAAATTATCACATTCATTTTCAATGTCAAAATCCAAATCTTTATACCCAAGGCTCTAAATTTATTTTTAAAATTGCATATTTATGTGAGTTCTAATCAAACCTTAAAATGTTTACTTTTCAGTATAACAACTGGCTGTACTCTTAGTCATTTTCACACAGAATGAGAATTCCACTTAACTTGCATTAACAGTATTTATTGGAAAGTAAAAGTTAATGATTAGAATTGTCAAATTGAGTATAATTTGTTGATGGTAATGAAAGTGCAGTGTATCAACTTATTAGAGGGATCCAGTAAGTTACCTGGATACAGGGCTTGGATGTGACACTCTAGAGACTAATATATAGTTAGATAGGGTAAATATTCTTCTTAATGATAACCTTACTAAAATAACAATGTCTTATCCCAGCTTATGTAAAGGAAGATGTGAAAACACTTGGTGTCTGTGGTGGTTTAAAGTTGTGTGTACACCAGAAAAATATAATCTTAAGGTTAAATCATTCCTGTGTGTGTGAACCCAATGTAAGTAAGAATTTTGATGAGGATACTTCAGTTAAGATGTGACCCACAACATTCAGGATGGGTCTTAGTACTATTACTAAAGTCCTTTATAAATGGAATGAAGAGAAAGAAAGATAAGTCATTGAAGCAAGAAGCTGAAATCAATAAAAGCCAGAGGAGAAGGGAGAGACCAGCAGAGGCCATGTACCTTGCCATATGGCAGAGGATCTAAGGACCACTGGCAGCTGGTCTTTGGGAAGTAAGCATCACCTTAATGATGCCTTGATTTGGACATTTTCCTGGCCTCAAACTGTACACTAATAAATTCCCAAAATTTAAGCCAACCCATTTCAATGGTATCTGCCTTAAGCAGGTTAGGAAACTAATACTGTGCTTTTGTTCACTTAGATTTCAGTCGGCTGAGTCCCAGAAAGACCATGTGCTCATGGAAAAGTTATGGGGACTGTTTGTGGTAACTGAGCTGAGGTTGCACTTTGGGAACCTGTAATGACTTCAAAAATCTCATGAAGATCATAAGGTAAGAATCTAGATAAGAGAGATGGGCACTTTCCCATTCCTTCCAATCATCCTCTTGATTTTTGCCACTCTTCATTCTGTTTCCTCATTTCCCACTCAACCTTCATTTCCCCTCTGACTCATTTTCCCTTGATCATTGTACTGCTGCACTGTGAACATTTTTACCATGATAGACAGAAGTCACCCAGCTAGGCACTGGGAAGAGATTCCATAGGGAAGACCTTCATTTCCAGACAAAGGCCATCCAGCAGTTTGACCTCATTATCAAGTTCAAAATTTGGTCATAGATTAGCAGCCCAGATATAATGGTCAATGTCACTGGACACTGAATATATTTTCTAACAGGACAAATCCATGACTCTCAGGAAAATCTTCCCATCCCTGGACCCATATCAAGCTGTCTTTTGATGGAGGGAAAGTGCAGAGATTTCACACAAGCCTGTGGCCAATTATGTTACTGATTTTGAATTTAGTTTTCAGCAAGAAGCTAGGGACAGACCTGAGAGCTATTTCAATGTGAAGAGATGACTTGCCAAATCCTATAAATAGCATGCCCTTCCTCACCTCCCAGTTTTGCTAAGATCTTTCCTTTGATGTCTTCCCTAGCCCCTCCCAGTGGATATCCTTCCATTTTAGGGAAAAAAGAACAAAGAAAGGAAACAGCTTTATATACCCCTACCCCCGACCCACCTAGGTCCACTGTGTCCAGCAGTCAATGCCAAGGACACCACACAAATGTTCAGAGTCATGCAACATTCACAGAGCTGTCTACTTCCTCTCTGGGCTTGAGACAGAGAGGGAGGGTACATCACTGATGAACACTTTTCATCTGGGATAGACAGGGAAACAAATCCCACAGTAGACTCTGTGATTTTTCCCTTCATATAGGTTCACAGATCCTCCAGCTCTAGAGCATGCTCAGTGATAGAAGAATTACAAGTGGTGAAGTTCTCTCCATTTCATTAAGGCTCTCCCACCTTCATCAGGAGGACAAAGCTCTCCAGTGAAGGTGTCAACTTTTCCGACAAGAGATTGTTAAACATAAATTACTTCCAATCTTTCTGAACTCAGCACTAAGCAAACCCCAGACTTACACATCTCACTTTGGAGATATGTGAGGATTCATGCTCTCATCCTTCCTGAAGGGTAATTTCTGATTCTATTAGGCCTGTGTATCTCCATCCATCCAATTCTCCTAAAGAAAGTGGGGTAGAGTAGGGAGCAACTGCTTAAGGCAGGGACTGGGATTGGGAGTTTATTGAATTTTCTTTCCTTCACAGGTTCCTAGAGATTTTAAAGGCTGTTTTTAATTTTTTTAATGAAAATTCAATAAAAAATATTTTACATGAAAAAGATATCTGCGAACATGAAAATGAAGGATGGCTTGATAACAGTGGGTGCAATGTCAGTGTTAATTTCCTTCCATTAACATGGACTTCTTTTAAAGGCCAAAACAGGCACTTATTAGGTGCTTAAGCTACCCCTTTAGTTTTCTACACTCAAGCTATTGGAATACCTTATACCTCCACCCAAATGTGGTAAAGACAGACATGCCCTCATTCATTTGAACAAATAGTATTTTAAGTAATTTTTTTGAGGTAGGAACATAAAACATGCTATCTAAGGGAGGAGGATTTATGACTGAGTGGGGGAGACACATGCCATAATGCAGAGCAAGGGGAAGTGGCGATGGTGGCCCAGGGGACCTGACACTCTTGGCATCTCCTGGTGGGCCCTGGTCAGAGATGCTGGCTCCCTGGAAAAAAATGAAAGGACAACGACTTGGACACAGTTGCTGGGAGAAAAGCATTGACCTCTTTGGTTTCCAGGCAATTATATGACTCTTCCCATTTTTTCCATGGACAAATATACTGTACCATTTGGCTAACCTTTTCCAGTGTTTGCTTTTATAAGGACTATGTGCCTTTGGGGGCAACAGGTTCTCTGTTGATCCCAAGTCCTGGGCAGAGTGGTTCATCCCTATGGCAAGGGAAGGCCTTAACCCCACCTCCTCTTCCAGGTACTCTCATCAATACAGACTTTCAGAGTCCTCTTTTTCTATATTTTTGTTTAAATTTGGTGCCCTGGACCCTCCAAGGGGTCTGGACCTTAGATGCCTTTTCCTTCTGTTGACCCAGGCTATTCCCTCTGTCTTCATGTTGGATGTAGGGACCCTGGGATGTGCCCATATCTCTTCTTTGCATAGTTGGGATCTGGGGCTCGAAGTTCATGGAAAACAACTATCTGGGTCAGGGGAACTTTCATAATCACTGCCAGGAACCTGGCTCTCTGAGTCTCCCTCAAGTTGGAGTTTTGACTCTTTATCAGGATGCTCTTTCAAATTTGATTTCCCTATATCTTGTGCCACCAACAAACTTGATTTTGTGGGGCATTCATCAGTGACTAGATTTCCTAGATTAAACAATTCTTCATGGGTAAATGGGGAATTTTCAATTTCACTGGCCCTCAGGGAGTCTCTTGATTTGGGTCTGGGAACAGTTGGCTTCACAGCCTTGACGGTTTCCTCATATAACTGCTCTGACTTAACATCAATGCTCAGGAAAGGAGGGGACCATGGGGTGTCCTAATCAATATCAGGTAATTCTGAAGCTATCCCATAGATGAGTTTATAGCCGTACCTCAGATGTCTTGGAAGTAAACCCTCCTCATCTTCTTTCTCCAACTATAATGGGATGTCTGCTCTTCTGGAGACTTTTAAGTCCAGGAACTCCTGAAGAAGAAAGTGAAGACTGAAAAAACTTCTATATGCCACATGAAAGGATTCAGGATTTCTCCAGGATTCAGCCTATGAAAGGAAGTCCCTAAAAGAAAGACATCCTTTAGGGAAAACATTACAAGAAGGTGGAAAGGACAAGCTCTTGCCAGAAAACTGCTGAGAAGACAAGGTTGAAATGAGCAGTCGTGAGTCCTCCAGTCCAGAGAGTATTTAAACAGAAGATGTCAACTCACTGGGACACTGTGGAGATAAGTACTCTGAGCTAATGTTCAATATAAATGGAGGCAAGTCAGATGGAGGCAGCATTAAGAGTCATATGTGGTTGTGGAGGGGGAAAGTGGGTGGCAGAGCATATCAGGGGAGTGATTCTGTTGGATTCATGGGGTGGATGAGTTGGGGGACAGAGTGATATCCTGAGAGAATGGTGTCAGGTGAGGACATGCTTCTCTTGACTCTGCCTTGACCCTGAAAGAAAGAGTGTCTGGACGCATTTCTCACACTCCTTTCTTAGGCAAACTGTAGTCCTTATGTATCCATATATAATATGACTTTCTACCTTGAAATCATGGGGTTCTGTGTTCTTTTCTTGTTATTCTTTTATTTTTAAAAGGATAAAATCCTTTTCAGTCATTTCTCCTTTGAAAATCTCAAAGTTGTGTGTGTGTGTGTGTGTGTGTGTGTGTGTGTGTGTGTGTGTGTGTGTGTGATCCTTTATTGATACTCCTGGCAGTAGTCCTGTGCTATGGAGAATGCAGTCTCTGACCTTGAGGTGTGTGTGCTCCCTTAGGTAGGATTATGCTCCCTGAGGCCAGAGCTCAGTGTTTAGTATCTGATTAGAGGCTTTCAGAGACTCAGTCCTGCTCTCCAGTTCAGTTCTAAAAAAATGGCTTCACCAAGAGATACCAGACTTCGGAAGGGGAATGATGAATAATTGTTTGCTTGACTCTTTCCCCAAACATTTCCTACACTTTCTTAATAACCCCATGGACACTGAGACACATTGCTTGAAATTTACCCTTCAGTTAATTCTCTGGCACCCCCAAGAGATTAGTCTGTGAGTGTAGCTCTAAGCCTTCTGTCATCTCACCCTTTTACCCTAAAGAAATCTTTCTCATCTTTCCTGACAGGGCCCATCTCAGGAGTCTGTGCAAACATAACTGATTTAGTGAAGTGGGAGGAACAGGGAAAGTAAAATTCCATCTATGCTAGGGGATGGATCTGGGATTCCCTTAACTAATTTCTGTCTCCTTCTTCCATACATGGATTCATCTGGGAGAAATACAGAAAAAGGAAAAGAGCAATATCCCACACACTAAAAATAAAATACATTCAAAGGTCCACATGGATGTGTTTGCACTCACACATGCAGCACCATGATGTCTCGGGAAGTTGAGCTCGGTCTCCATCTTGCACAGGAAACACCAGCCTCAGGCAGCACTGTACAATGCACACTGAGCCTGTCCAGCCTAAAGATCTAGGCCTGTATCACAGAGCCACAGAATAGTCAGAGTTTTCAAGGGTGGGGGAAGGGCAGAGGAAAGAGTAACACCAGGTCCTCCCCCACCTTAAAGACCCCACAGCAGAGCCATGTCCTTGCTATTTTCCAACTCCATAGTTACAGAATATTTTATGTACACCTCAGTAAAATGTCTATTTATTTCAAATATCTTCACATGAAATTGGTACAGTTTTATACGTTGGCATTCTCAGCTTTGATATCACTGGATCCACAGCTGTGAAACTTTGAAGTTTTCTGAGGAATTTTTTTTAAATTCCCAGGGATTTACATTTTCAAGATCTCCTTTGTCCTGAACTACAGCTTCCTTTCTTAAGCTGCTTTTGGCTTTCATCAACCTGGGTATAAAACTCAGCTCCCCCAAAATAATCCACATTTTACAAAAAAACAAAGATGAATGATATTGTCTATATTAAAGGTAGTAGAAAAGTCCTAGCACACAACATGACAAATAATTTACCAAACTTTTACAGTAATGTTTTTATGGTGACACATTATATAACACAAAGTTTCCTATTTTAACAATTTTAAGTGGTATTATTTGCATTCACAATGTTTTGCTTCCATCACTACCATCCATTATGAAAGCCTTTCATGACCCCTAAGAAAGCTACAAGATGGTAGGCAATCTCTGCCTAGTCTCCTTTTCCCCTGTGGGCTTCCTCTTCCTTTTGATCTCTGTGGGCCCAGGCTCTTGAAGCTTCATGATTATGTGATCTGTAGTCTTCTCTCTCTTGGCATAGGACTTGTTTTATTCTGATCCTTCTATATCAATTTTTGCTATACTGCTCTCTTACTAATTTAAACTGTAAGCTACCAGGCAAAATGGCTCATCTCTCCCCTGGCCTCTGGTGTTTGAACCTCCTCATTTCTGTCACATGGCAGGATCACAAATGACAAAGCTCTCTCTTCTCTTAGTGTCCATTTATATCTGACCCAGCAAAGGGGTGGAGACTCAACCTGAGTAATGCACACTGATGTAGTCAAATCAAAAATCCCCAAATAAATCTTAACAGGCAATCTAATCAAATGCCCCTCAGCTGAAATTAATGCAGTCAAATGATATCACACCCAGAGGAATAGATTAGTTTACAAACCCAATCTTTTTTAGGGTGGGGGATTCTTAAATTAATCTCAAACTGCCATAGACACTTTGCCATGTAAAATAAAATATTCATTGGTTCTTTTTTTTTTTTTTTTTTTTTTTTTTTTTTTTTTGTAAAATGTGAATTATTTAAGGGTGGCTGAGATTTATACTCAGGTTGCCTAAATTCATTCCTTGAATTTATTTATATCTTTACTTCCAAAAAGTAGGGAAGTGACTGCAATATTGTGAATAACAGTAAATAAAATATTTCACATACAAAAAGTGTATGGGAGTAAGATCTGATAGCAAGATCATGGTCAAATAGATCCTTTCAAATTTGCAGTTGGCATAGACTGTTTAAAAGCACCTTATACCCTCAGGCATCTCTAATAGTTTGAAATAAACATGTTACACTGCAGATGAATTTATCATTTTAACCAGTTAATTTAGTTTGCATTATAAGAAATACATTTTAAGTTGCCGTGGAATCCTTCTCAAATGCATACTGTTGATTAAACAGTAGCTATGGACCAGAGTTGGTAAGGAGTTATAGAGGGAGAAAGCAGTGAGAATGGTTTGAGAAACATTATCTATCCATGCCTTGAAAATCCTCTTTAAATTACACTTGCAAGTAGATGGGAAAGCACATTTTCTTGAAGCCACCATCAATTCTCTGCTCCACTTGCAGTTCTCTTTAATGCAGCAGCCAGCCTCACTTCTAGCTCAACCACTCTGCTGCTATCTCAAAATGAGAAGTTAGCTGTAGTCTTCACATCAGCAAAAGAACTTGAGGAGCATTGATTCAAGAGTGAAATCACAAGACAAACTATTTAGCTTCAAGTCTTCTGAACAAGTAAGTCAACATCCTGGATGGAGGTTTTCTCATTATAAGTAGTTTGCAATGAAGTAGGCTTCAAATTATTTTTTAAAGGCAGGGAAAGGTTCATCTAATGAAGAACAAGCTAATCATCTTACAGTTTTTGGTTCTTAGTAAAAATTCTTATGTCTTTTGCAATTGTTTGAGATTTTATTTTTTAATGGAAAAATTTACAAAATAGTCCTGTGATAGAAGTAATATACTTTAGTAGTTAAGAACTCAAATTTGGGTAATATAGATGTGAATTCAAATCCCAGCAGTACCACTACTGAGCTGAGTGCCTTGGGTAAAAAAATCAATTTCCTTATCTGTGAAATGGGAATAATAAATATATAGCTTATTGGATGATAATTAGGATTAAATGGAATAATACATGTAAATCATGTAGTGATATGCTTCTATAAATATCTTGATAACATCATTTTCATCCTCTCTCACCAGACTTCTGAAATCCTTACAGGAACCATGAAACTAAGGTATGTGGTGCTAAAGCTGAGTGTAAGAGATAGTGAGTGGGGGAACTTAAAGAAATTGGTGAGAACATGAACTTAAATAAAAAATTACTGAAAGCAACTGGTGCACCAAACAAAATGCATGTGGGACAACCATGGCCTACAAGCTTACATATTACTGCACCTCTGAGAGAACTTCCACATTTTGATGACCATAATATAGAAGGGTCCTTGAAGTTGGATGTGCCAAGATTTCATGGCTTGCTTCTGCCACTTCCCTGGTGAAACACTTTTAGTTTCAACTGACCCTAAACTATAAACTAAGAATTTCTGTATCTTCCTCACAAGAATGTTGTGAAGTTTGAAGGTAATATCTTTAAAATTTTCAGCCAAAGGCTTAGAAGTTATGGGTAACAAAGCTATGATAGTGATTTTAGGAGGGCACTTGCCGACTCACTCTCTGAGGACAGCTGATTGCGGACAAGGTCCTCCCCAGGGGTCTGTGCTGGGGGTGCATGGAGTGAGAACTTTGGGGACATCGCTCTGGAGGGAGCTGGATGGCACTGCTCAGGAGAGATACCTGAGTTTCTCCCCTGCCTGTGATGGTTAACACAGATGGCTAAGCCCTACCCTCAGGGAAAAAGGCTGGTTTGAGCTACGACTCCTGCCAGCAATACAGTGAGAGGGACCATTCTCCATTCTCCGATAGTGGGAGGATTCTGGTGGAGGGTCAAGAGGGGTTTCCTTTCTCTGGATTTGGCTGCCTGGAACCCCTTGTAGCTTTGGGGAACAAAATAGCTGGCTTGAAATGGCACAAGGCTGAGGGGAGTGGTGATTCTGCTGAGGATGGTTCATTTACCTAGCTGCCCTGGGATAAGCCCAAACCCCTGCCGGCAACCTGGTGAGAGGGAGCATTCTCTGAGAGTGGGAAGGTTCTGACAGAAGGTGGAGAGGGGTTTCCTTTCTGTGGATTTGGCTGCCTGGACCCCCTCATGGATTTGAGGAGCAGATAAACTGGCTTGAAGCGTCAGCAGTCTGAGGGGTGAGGCGAATCTACTGAGGAAGCTTGATTTACCCGACAGCCCAGGTGATACTGAGGCTTGGCTCCAGAGGGGGTGGAGCCAGCCAATTTTATCATTCTGCACTGAGAAGCACCAGAGCTTCAGCTCCCCTGAGGAGGATAGGAAATGGGAAGTGCTTGATTAGGTTCCACTAGCCTAGTTATGGTCCCCTTGGTGAATGGGGTGGTCTAGAAGAGGACTTCTTTTGGGTCCCGTATTTCACTAAAAAAAAATAATAATAATAATAAAAAGACAGTCACTTTAAAAAATAAAAAAAAGAATTTTTCTTTTTAAATTTAGTTTAATAGTTAAAATCTGCCTCAAAACCTGCAGATAGAACCTTGCAGGGCAATTGATTGATGAACACAAGCAGGCTGAGAGGTTCCACATGGGCCCAAGAAGGAACACTATTCTTCCTTAGCTTTGTTTGACTGCTTGCTTGTGTGGTTGGTTGATTTTTCTTTATTTGTTGTCTCTTGCTTTTCTTTCCTCTTTCCTCCCCCCCTTCTTTTTTCTTTCTTTCTTTTTATTTTATTTTTAAATTAGGTGCTCCTAGCGTCTCGCTTCTTTGTTGTGTTACTTTCTCAGTGATTTCCCATTCTGTCTATATTGATTTTGTCTTCCAACTCTATCTCTTTTCCTTCCTTCATTTATCTGCCACCTGCTTACTGTTGTGGCTCTTACATATCACGTTTTTTCATTAGCCCACAACTTAAATGGTGTCAATTTCTATTCTATCTATTCTGTTTTCTTCATTTTATATTAATATTAACTTTTTCCTTTTGGCCCTTTCTTTACTCTTTCTCTCTCTCCACATCATTCTAACCTTCTAAATCATTATATATATTCACCTCTATTTGGTATTGCAGTCCATTCAAGGTACTTTTTTTCCTGTTACTCTACGCTGTCTGCAGGAGTTAAATATTCATTTTAATAAGTTTATACAGCCCCTCTTATAACTTTTTTCAATATTACTATTATCCTTCTTCCTTTCTCGCATCTTTTGATTGTTCTGGCCCTAATCTTTTGCCTTCAAGGGAACATAGAAAGAAGCAAAGAAATAAAATAAGAAGAAAAAGTGTCAAAGAGAAAACTTAACACACACAGAGAATCACCAGCTAAATAAAACTCTAGAGCCGAGAGAAGTTAATCAACTGAATAAATCCATCAAGATAAAATGATGACTACAGGGCAACAAAATATTACAAACCACACTGAGAAACAGGAAGACACAGACCAGTCCAACGAACAAATTAAAAAACCAGGAAGAGAAACAGAACATCACACAAATAATCAAAGCTTTCAAAACAAATATCATGGGCCAACTTAATGAAGTGAAGGAAAAGATTAAGTATATTAAGAAGACACTGGAAGAACATAAAGAAGAAATTGTAAACATACATAAAAGGATAACTAATATCAATGGCACAATGCCAGAAATAAAAAAGATGCTGGATTCACATAACAGCAGATTTGAACAGGCAGAAGAAAGAATTAGTGATGTGGAAGACAGTACATATGAAATCAAACAGATAGTAGAAGAGATAGATAAAAAGATAGAAAAAATCCTGCAGTGACTCAGGGATTCAACTGACAACACAAAATGCACAAACATGCATTATAGGCATCTCAGAAGGACAAGAGAAAGGAAAGAGAACAGAAGGAGTGTTGAAGGAAACAATGGCTGAAAACTTCCCAACCCTATTCAGAAAGATGGATGTACAAGTCCAGGAAACACAGCACACCCCAAACATATACATCCCAACAGCCCAACTTCAAGACATATACTTGTCAAAATGTCCAATGCTCAAGAAAAAGAGAAAATACTCAAGGCAGCAAGAGAAAAGAGAACCATCACACACAAGGGAAACACAATAAGATTAAGTGCTGATTTCTCATCTGAAACCATGGAGGCAAGAAGACAGTGGTATGACATAGTCAAAGTACTAAAAGAAAAAAACTTCCACCCATGAATTCTCTATCCAGCAAAACTGGCATTCAAAAATGATGGAGAGTTCAAAATATTCACACATAAACAGAAATTAAGAGAGTATTCCAATAAGAAACTTGCACTACAAGAAAAATTAAAAGAACTTCTACAAGTTGAAAGGAAAAAAAAAGGGAGAGAGAGTTGGAGGAGGGTTCAAAAACAACTAAAAATACAAAAACAGAAACAAAAACAATATATGACATACATTAACCCAAAGTAAATATGGTTGAAGTAAGAAACTCGTTGTGAGTAATAACACTGAATGTTAATGGATTAAATTCACCAGTCAAGAGACACTGATTGGCAGAATGGATAAGAAAATATGATCCATATGTATGCTGTGTACAAGAAATTCACCATCGACCCAGGAAATCAAAAAGGCTGAAAGTGAATGGCTGGAAAAAAATTCTACAAGCTAACAATAGGCAAAAAAGGGCAGAGTTGCTATCCTAATGTCAGATAAAATAGACATTAAATGCAAAACTATTGTTAAGAGACAGAGATGGACACTATATATTAGTAAAAGTGGTAATCTCTCAAGAAGAGAGAACAATCATAAACATTTACACACCTAATTGGGGTACTGCAAAATACATGAGGCAAACTCTGGAAAAGCTAAGTGGAGAAATAAATGCCTCTACAATTATAACAGGGGAATTTAATACACCATTATCATCATTAGACAGAACATCTAGACAGAGAATCAATAAAGAAATGAAGAGTCTCAACAATAAATTGGAGGACCTGGACTTAATAGACATATACAGAACATTACACCCAAATACAGCAGGATTTACATTCTTCTCGATTGCACAGGGATCTTACTCCAAGATAGATCACATGCGAGGCCACAGAACAACTCTCAATGAATTCAGAAAGACTGAGATTATACAAAGTAATTTCTCTGATCACAATGGAATGATATTGGAAATCACTAAGGGCCAGAGAAATAGGTTAGGCACAAGGATATGGAAGTTAAACAACACACTCTTAGACAAACAGTGGGTCAAGGAAGAAATCTCAAAAGAAATCAGTAACTACCTGGGAACTAATGAAAACGACAACACAACATATCAAAACCTATGGGATGCAGCGACAGCTGCGCTGACAGGGAAGTTCATAGCCATAAATAAATATATTAAAAAAGAAGAAAGAGCTAAAATTGAAGACCTAACTGCACACTTGGAGGAATTAGAAAAACAACAACAAACTAAACCTAAAGGAAGTAGAAAGAAGGAAATTACAAAGATCAGAGCAGAACTAAATGAAATAGAGAATAAGAAAGCACTAGAAAAAATAAACAAAACCAAAAGCTGGTTCTACAAGAATATCAATAAAATTGACGAACCCTTAGCCAGACTAACAAAGAAAAAGATAGAATAGATACAAATAAACAAAATAAGGAATGAGCAAGGGGATATCACTACTGACCGCACAGAAATAAAGAGTATCATAAGAGGATACTTTGAAAAATTATATGCCAACAATAATGATAACTTATTTGAAATGGACAAGTTTCTAGAAATGCACAAACAGCCTACATTGATGAAAGAAGAAATTGATGAACTCAACAGTCCAATTACAGGTAAAGAGATAGATTCAGTCATCAAAAACCTCCCAACTAAGAAGAGCCCAGGACCAGATGGCTTCATAGCTGAATTCTACCAAACATTCTGAAAAGAGCTAACACCAATTATACCTAAGCTCTTTCAAAAAATAGAAGTAGAAGGAATATTGCCTAACTCATTCTATGATGCCAACATTACCCTCATATCAAAACCAAACAAAGATACCACTAGAAAGGAAAATTACAGACCAATTTCTCTAATGAACCTAGATGCTAAAATCCACCACAAAATACTTGCTAACCGCATTCAACAACATATCAAAAGGATTATACAACATGACCAAGTGGGTTTCATCCCGGGTATGCAATATAAGAAAATCAATCAATGTAATGCACCACATAAACAAACTGAAAGAAAAAAAATCACATGATCATCTCTATAGATGCAGAAAAAGCATTCAACAAAATACAGCACTCTTTCCTGATAAAAAAAATTGCAAAAGATAGGTATAGAAGGAAACTTTCTGAATATGATAAAGGGAATATATGAAAAACCCAAATCTAACATCATCTTCAATGGTGAAATCCTAAAAGCCTTCCCTCTGAGATCAGGAACAAGACAAGGATGACCACTATCACCACTCCTATTTAACATTGTCTTAGAAGTACTTGCTCGAGCACTGAGGCAAGAAAAGTATATAAAAGGCATCCAGATTGGAAAATAAGAAGTAAAATTTTCATTATTTGCAGATGACATGATCCTATACATAGAAAGCCCAGAGAAATCTACAACAAAGCTTCTAGAACTTTTAAAGGAGTTCGGTAATGTTGCAGGCTATAAAATCAATGCTCAAAAATCAGTAGCATTTCTGTACACCAATAACAAGCAATCGGAGGAGGAAATCAAGAAAAAAATGCCATTTACAATAGTAACAAAAAGAATCAAGTACCAGGAATAAATTTAACTAAAGATGTAAAGGACTTATATACAGAAAAATACACAACACTGTTAAAGGAAATCAAAGAAGACTTAAATAAATTGAAAAATATTACCTGTTCATGGATAGGAAGACTAAACATCATCAAGATGTTTATCCTACCCAAACTAATCTACAGATTTAATGCAATCCCAATATAAATCAACTCTATATTTTTTAAGGAACTGGAAAAACAAACCACAAAATATATTTGGAAAGGTAAGAGACCCTGAATTGCCAAAGACACATAGAAAAAGAAAAATGAAGTTGGAGGTATCACATTACCAGACTTTAAAATATATTACAAAGCTACAGTGATCAAAACTGCATGGTATTGGCACAAGGATAGACCTGCTGATCAATGGAATCGAATTGAGAGTTCTGATATAGATCCTCACATATACAGTCACCTGATATTCGACAAGGCTACCAAGCCCACTCAATTGGGAGAGAGTGGCCTCTTTAACAAGTGGTGCTTGGAGAACTGGATATCCATTTCCAAAAGAATGAGAGAAGAATACCATATCAAAACTTATACAAAAATCAACTCAAGATGGATCAAAGATCTAAATATAAGAGCCAAAACCATAAAGACTTTGGTAGATACTGTAGGAAGCATCTACAGGACCTTGTAATAGGAAATGGTTTCATGAACTTCACAGTCAAAGCACGAGCAGCAAACGAAAAAATAGATAAATGGGATCTCCTAAGATTAAAAACTTCTGCACCTCAAAGGAGTTATTAAGAAAATAAAAAGGCAGCCTACCTAATGGGAGAAAATATTTGGTAGCCGTATATCTGATAAGAGCCTAATATCCTGCATATATAAAGAAATCCTACACCTTGAAAATAAAAAGACAAACAATCCATTTAAAAAATGGGCAAGTGACGTGAAAAGACACTTCTCCAAGGAAGAAATATAAATGGCTAAAAAGCACATGAAAAAATGCTCGACATCGCTTGCTATCAGGGAAATGCAAATCAAAACTACAATGAGATACCATCTTACACCCATCAGAATGGCAGCTATTAAAAAAACAGCAGACTATGAGTGTTGGAGAGGATGTGGAGGAATAGGAACACTCATCCACTGTTGGTGGGATTGTGGAATGGTCCAGCCACTGTGGAGGACAGTTTTGCGGTTCCTCAGAAAACTAACAATAGATCTTCCATATGATCCAGAGATTCCTCTGCTGGGTATATACCCAGAAATACTGAAAGCAAAGACACGAACAGATACATGCACACCAATGTTCATAGCGGCATTGTTCACCATTGCCAAAAGTTGGAATCAGCCCCGGTGCCCATCAACAGATGAATGGATAAGCAAAATGTGGAACATACATACAATGGAATATTACTCAGCTGTAAGAAGGAATAAAGTGCTAACACACGGAATAACGTGGATGAATCTTGAAGACCTTATGTTAAGTGAAGCAAGCCAGGAATTGAAGGAAGAACAGTATATGACCTCACTGATTTGAACTGAGGAATCAAAGCATTCTCTGGGAACCATTGTCTGAAAGATAGGTTAACAAGGGAGAGAAAGAGAAGACTAGGCTGTGAGCCATCACCCATATGGACATAATCTATGGTAAAGATATAGAGTATAGATACATATTGAAGGATAGGACAGATGGATAGTGATATTACTGGGTTTGGTGGTGCAGGGTTGACAGGTGGGTAGATTAGGTAGGGCAGGTTGGAATACCCAGGGCATTTAACTATGAATCTTGTCATTCCATCAGTCAAGACTGAGAAGTGTCATATGCCACAGGGGGATGGGGTGGGAGGAACAGTTAAGATCAAATGGGGTATTTAGTGGTCATAGGAAATGTTTTTCATTACCTTACAGTAATGGATACAGGACATGGTAAATATGATCAAAAATTATTAAACTGTACAGTCTAAATTTTAAACTATACTGTAAACCATCAACAATGTTTAGTTGTTATACTTTACTATCTGTATAACAGTTATAACAATCCTAACATCCATTTAAAAAAAAGGTTTTAATATGGGGTGGGGAGGGGGGAGGGAGGTAGGGTAGGTGGGAGTCTTTAATATTCCGTGTGTGACTCTGCTGTGACCTAAAACTTCTTTGAAAATTAAATGAAAATTTGGGAGACACTGGGGAATGAGAGGGGGAAGGTGTCATGATACACTGGACATCTGATAATGCAGCGATAAAAGGAAAAAAGAATATTTTTTTTTAAAAGATTCTTTTTTGGTTTTTTTTTCCCATTTTTTTAAATGTCCCAAACCGCTAATTATATTTTATTTTTAGTTTAGTTTCTTTTTTCTTCTTCTAAGCTTCCTTGTATGTATCTCTTGCATTTAAGCTTATCACTATTATTTCTTTTTCCTATTAATTGTATTTCATTATTATATGGGCTTCATGTTCAGGGAAGGTTTGGATCACAGAAGGGTTACAATGGGGGCTGCAGAGGATCATTGTTGGGGGGTGTCTAGGATGGGGGATTCATGGGAGTAAGTTCATCTGAAAAGTTTTATAAAATTGTTCAAATGATCAAGGTATGGGGCATGGTCACAGAGGGTAGACAATCAATCAATAAATGAGGGAATCTGAATTCCCAGCCTGGAGAGTGCAGCCACATTCTACAAGGGAGTAGCAACAGTCCCCTGAGTGCAGGGGCAGTGTCTGTCAAGGGAGGATGGTCCACTGATGGGTTCTTGTTATTGATGACTAACCTTATGAGTCTTTGCTCTTGTAATTGAAACCTAACCTACTGTTATGGGGTGCCTAAGGGTTGCCATCTGAGAGCCTCCTTGTTGCTCAAATGTGGCCTCTCTCTAAGCCAAACTCAGCATATGAATGCATTACCTTCCCCCCAACGTAGGACATGACTCCTGGGGATGAGCCTCCCTAGCAACGAGGGATTAATAACAAGTGCCAAGGGGCAACATGATTGGAAAAAGACCTTGAATAAAAGGGGGAAAAAGTAAAGAGAAATGAGTTCGTGTGGCTAAGAGACTTCAAAGAGAGTCAGGAGGTCATCCCAGAGGTAATGCTTACGCACACCTCAGTAGGATCTCATAGAACACCAAAGTGGATATCACCCCACACAGAGGGGCTCCTGAGGGCTCTGGAGACACCCAGGTCCTATATAAGTGGGCATAGTCCCACAGATTGATGCCTTATTAGTGGGCTCCTCTTTGGAATCTGTGCTCCTGAGATTGACAGAGTTGGACTCAAATAATTCCTCCCTGCACATGGTCCATCAGTCCCTTCTTTTCAAACCTTTATGTGATGCTGTAGTTGTTAGGTGTACTTCCAGAGACTGGAGCCTCTGGCCTACCTATGTGCCAGCTGTGCCTGCAATCTCGGTGCAGCTGCAACCCCTACCCTATAGCTCAATGGACTCATCCAAGTCACCTGGCGAGGAGATGACTATGGCAAAGGCCATCCCAGGAAATGGAGAGGGCCTGCAGCTACAGGCAGGATAATCCCATCCACCGTATCCATGGAATATAAGCCCTCTCTCACTTGGAGGTGGAGTGGACTTCACCATCCCCAACTACCCAAGATTGGGGGAAGAGCTATGGACTAGAATGGACTTGGTGGTATATTGTGACTCAAGCAATGGAAGAAATTGTAACAGTGAGGTGGAGACGGTGGCCAATGGACATTTTCAGGGCAGGGAGGGGAGAGGCAGTTGAAATACAGGGGCTTTTTCAGGACTTGGGGGTTTTCATGAGTGGCGTTGCGGCAACAGATATAGGCCATTTTGCATCAGCATATACCACGCAGAACTGTGTGGGAGAGAGGGTGGTCTATGATGTGAAATGCGGTCTTTGCTTGGTGGCAAGGCCCCAGGGTGTGTATATACATTGCGGGTGATGTGCCACACTGATGAAGGATGTTGGTGTGGGATGTTGTGGGAGGTGTGGGAGGTGGGAAACATGGGAATCCCTGTAATTTCTGAGTAATAATTAGGTAACCTAAGCACCTTTAAAAATATATATATATATATATATATACACACACACACACATAAAATTGGCTTATGTGGATATATGTTTCTCTGCACTTACATCTATGAAAGCAAATGCTGATCCCTCTCTCTTCCAGCAATAAGTATATTTTTCTACAGATACATCTTTTTAAAAAGCTAATTTCATCTATCTCATTATTACTAAAAAATTATTTTAAAATTCAATTATCATTACTTGTAATTTATTATGTTGTTTTCATAAATTGCATGATACTACTAATTATAATCACCTCAAAAGGCATTTAGAACACTCAAAAACTCTTGGTGATAGGAAAAACTTGCTTATACATGATTATTTTCTCTCTAAGTGTTCAATGTGTTAGCCTTTCCCCATTAAATTAGGAGTGTGAGGTACAGTTGAAAAACAATGGAATTTGTGGTGAAAGGAACTGGATTTGAGTCTTGACTTACGTTATTTACAATGATTTCTTAACCTTCCTTAGCCTCATTTTTCTCATCTCTAAATCAGCATAACGGCAGTTACATTAAAGTAAGGTTTCAAACGAGATCGAGTAAATGAATGGGTTCCATAACTGCCAAGGTTTTTTCATCTGTGCCTCTCTCTGATGACTTCCTTATCTTTGGACACTAGCTTCCTCTACTGGCAGGAAACTTGCTTGCTAGAAGCTCCCAAACTGATATCCCACAGTTCCTTTCACTGTAAGGAGAGTGATGATTTTTCCCCTTGAGACTCAGATTGGCCTCACTTGGATAGGTGACCATCCTTTGAGCCACTCAGCTGTGATTGTGGGGATGGGGTCATGTAAGAATGTGTCAGTTCCTGCTCTAGCCTGCTGGATGAGAAAAGAAGCACTAGTTGCCAGGAGAATGTAGTGAGAGTGGACAGATGCATAAATATCCCTAGGCAGGTAAAGAACCCTCTGCTTTGCAATACTTCTGCAAATACCTGGACTTGAGTTCCAACTCAACCCCTTGGTAGCACCCCCATGGGGTAGGCAAAGATCCCTGTTCCCTCTACCTCACTGTATTCTGAGCATCAGATAATGTGTCTAAATGGTCTTTGTGAACTCTAAAGTATTTATCAAATATTAGGAACCACAAATAAAATAGAGTATGGAAATAATCCTGGTTCTTTTATTAGATAGGTGTGTTAGTCTGAGTAGATCAATTAGCTTTTAAGTGTCCTTTTCCTATCTAAAAATGGGGCTCTCAATACCTTACATATTTCTTGACTGGCTATGGATGTGAAATATAAAAGTACCTTGAAAAATATTTGTGAAAAATGACTCATTAACATTAGTTTTCACTGTTATCTCAATTCTTATGAATTCCTTACCTTTGAAATTTTTAATTGGCTAGGTGGAATAGATATGACAGGGAACTTATGTATGCCAATGTAATCCATAAAAATCTTTGAGAAAAAGCTGAGTGAATCTTTTGGGGGGGGTTAAGGGACAATCCTTCTAGAGAAAGGTCAGTTGGTAACTTATTTAATTTAAGGCAAAAAATAATTTCTCTCTAATGCAAAATAAGTAAAGGATAAAATACTGCTTTAGTTGCATCTCTTTTGCTTTTTTTGACCTAAGATTGCCAGTTTGGTGGTCTACATGAAGTGATACGTGTCCAAAATGTGAAATCCAAGCACTGTCAAAAATCTAAGAAAGCTGATGAGAATGGAGATGAAATAAACTTATTTCAATCCCTTTGGAAATTCCAGATGAACTATTAGGATTGTGGAAAGTATTGTGGTTTCAGACCATGAATTTAAAAATATTATAACTAGGCTCAAACAATTGTTATTAATCAAAGTGGGAACCATTACATCCAACAGATTTTTGCCAACAAGAAATGAGTTTGTTTATTCATGTAATGAAAAATCCATGCTTCAGGAGTCAATGAACTTTGGAAAGCATTTTCTGCATCCTGCTGGTTATGGAAGCATTTTCCATGCAAAAAGTTGTCAAGATGCTTGAAGAATGGTAGTTGGTTGGCGAGAGGTCAGGTGAATATGGCAGATGAGCTAAATCTTCATTGCCCAATTCATTCAAATTTTGAATCCTTGGTTGTGCGATGCGTGGGTGGGTGTTGTGGAGAATAATTGGGCATTTTCTGTTGACCAATGCTGGCTGCAGGTGTTGCAGTTCTTGGTGTTTCTCATTGATTTGCTGAGCATACTTCTCAGATGTAATGGTTTTGTTGCGATTCAGAAAGCTTACTGGAACAGACTGGCAGTAGCCCACCAAACAGTGACCATGACATTTTTTTGGTGCAAGTTTGGCTTTGGGAAGTGCTTTGGAGCTTCTTCTCAGTCCAACCATGGAGCTGGTAGTTGCCAGTTGTATAATATCCACTTTTTGTCACACATCACAATGCAAATGAGAAATGGTTCACTGTCATTGCATAGAATAAGAGAAGATGACACTTTAAAATGACAATATTTTTGATTTTCT
Organism: Cabassous unicinctus; assembly: GCA_029593785.1. Classification (NCBI taxonomy): domain Eukaryota; kingdom Metazoa; phylum Chordata; class Mammalia; order Cingulata; family Chlamyphoridae; genus Cabassous; species Cabassous unicinctus. The sequence continues at coordinate 23,373 of JAQZBX010006789.1, read as the reverse complement.
GTCAGCTCCTGAGGCACCCACTTATCAAGCTTTTTCACCTTTATAATTTGTTTCAAATGCTGAACAACCATTGAATGGTCGACATTGAGGTCTTTGGCAACTTCTCGTGTAGTTGTAAGAGGACCAGCTTTGATGATTGCTCTCAATTGGTCGTTGTCAACTTCAGAAGGCTGGTCCCTATGCTCCACCTTTAAAGCTCTTGTGTCCTTTGCTAAAGTTTTTAAGAAAATTAAAATTTATTAAGAAAACAATTTTGTGAAACTGTAATATTGGTTCTTTAAAAAATATTATAAAACAGTTTATCTTTTAAATTGGTACCTTTGAGTCGTTTCAGCAATTCATTACAGAGCATTAAAAATCAAAGGATATTTTTTTTTTGCAATTAAGTAGCATAGTTTGAATAAAAACTATTTGAAAAAAACTAAGACAATTTGAATATGAGATATTAATTAAAATGATTAATTTAAAATACATTCAGAATTCAAATGTATCTGATTTAGAAGAAAAATAAAAGATGCTGATTTGGTATTGTCTCAAATAATTATTTATTATCATAAATATTACAGTTATAGGGTGAAGTTACTCTGGAAAACGTTTACTTAGAGTGTGAACACTTTCTAGCAACACTAAATGACTGATACATGACAGTTATGATAAGAGCTTGGTTTTGTGACTATTATATGTTTAAACTGGTGAGTTTTTCAGGTTCTTTACTCTATTTTGGGTTAAATGTGTACACTCTTCCCTTGGAAAAGGTTTGTGTTCTACTAATTAAAAAGCATTCAAAAAATAAAAGGAAGGAGGGCATTCCTAAAGAAGCTACAGTGCAACATGAGGCAACTCTAAATGTATTGGTGTGGGAAATATATCATTATATGCAGAATAAAGATCACTGTGACCCCACTAATTTTAATTTACAATAAGTACATTGGTAATGGAATTCAGTTATTAGTATACTGTGTATTATGAGAACATTTTCTAGGTTAGTTAGAACAGTTTTTGTTATGTCTGTTTACTAGCTATTCAGAGAATTACAGAAACCAAGTTGAAGAAAGAAAATAAATAATATATATTATCAATTTTATTTTTATAGATGGATCACTAATGTAAACATATCCCATTTGAAGATCTAGAGAACCTTCGTTGCTGAGAACCAAACTATATGGTGCATGAATTTTATTAAACCTCTTTCCATATGAAAATATTTACCTAAAATATTTCAATCAGAACAAATTTGCTGCTAAAAACCAATATTTTCCATAGTAATTATAGAAAGAACTAGAGAAACCCTGTATTTTTTGGAGAATTGAAATTGCTCTTATAATTTCAAACTTTTAATAGAATCAGAAATTGGAATTTAGGTTTGTTTTTTCTTAATATATTTTTATACACTTTTTAAAAACCAATTTATGGAAGTATATCATTCATACATGAACATACATAAACTATAAGTTTTCAGTAAACATCATTAACTTACAAAACAAACATGCATAACATCATACAGGGCTCCCACACATCACCCCCGCCAAACACCCTGCATTGTTGTGAAACTTTCGTTAACAAATCATGAAAGAGCATCGTCAAAGTACTAACTATAGTCTGTATCTTCCTCTGCTATACATTTTTAAAAGGACTTATTTATTTACTTTAATCCATTTTAACCCCCCCCCCCATTTTTGCTGTTTCTGTGTCCATTCGCTGGGTGACTCTGTGTCCATTTCCTGCCCTCTCTTCTCATCCTTCTCCTCCTGTTTTCACTGGGATTCGATCCTCTGAACCTCCGATGTGTGAGAGAGGGGTCCTACTGCCTGTGCTACCTTAGTTCCTGGTTTTTCGGTGCATCTTGTCTTGGCTCTCCCTTGAATAAATCTGTTATGTCATCATCTTGCTGTGTGGCTCATGAGGCCTGATGGTGCACCCGCTCACAGGCCTTGTGGCTTGCCCGCTCTTGGGGGCTGGTGACGCACCCATGTACAGGCCCTAGTAGCCCTCACACCTTTTATATTTTTCTTTTTTTAAATTTTTACCAAGAGGTCCTGGGGATCAAACCCAGGTCCCTCCATATAGGAGATGGTTGCCCAACGACCCAAGTCACATCTATCACCCTTCTATATCTCTTAAGGTTGACCAAAGATACCCAAAGTTATACTCTGTTCCCATACAGGATGGTTATATAATAAATCAGGCTTAGTTTATCACCAGCAATCTAAAAACCAGACCTAGGGATTAAAACTAGGTCTGGGGACACATGAATGGTTTCTAATATAGAAAATGTTTGGTCTACCCTGATTTATATATATTCTTTTGAGAAAGGCATTTAGATTACATAAATGTTACATGAAAATATAGAGGATTCCCATACGCCTTTCTCTTACACCTCCCACATTTTCCCTCATTAATAACATCTTTCATTAGTATGGTACATTCATTACAACTGATGAAAACATTTTAGAGCATTGCCACTAAGCATGGATTATAGTTTACATTGTAGTTTACCCTCTCTCCTGCACAATTTTGTAGGTAATGGCATGATATGTAATGGCCCGTATCTGCATTGTAATGTCATTCAGGAAGACTCCCAGTTCCCCAAAATGTCACCATATTTCACCTGTATTTCCCTTTCCCTTCCCTCAGAACCTCTAGGGGTCACTGCCTACACATGAATGATATAGTTTCTTCCATTGTTATAATCACAATAAGTCTATAGTAGAATACGAGTAAGTCTACTTTATCCCATAGTTCATTCCCCAATCTTGAGGTTTCTGGGATGGTGTTGCCCACTCTACCTCTAATTGATAGATAGCTTTGATCCCATGGGGCAGATGTATGGGACTTTCTTGCTTGCAGTTGTAGACTTTCTCAGTTCCTTGGGATGATTGTTGTCCATCATCAACTGTTAGTTGTCCTGGGTGAGTCCAATGAACTGGAGAGAAGGTATTGCAACTCTGTTGAATTTCAGGGCCCACCTGGGACATGGACAGCCCAGAGATTAAAGTCTCTTGGATGTACACCTACCAAATCCAGCACCCACTATTTGTTCAAATAAAAGGGACAGAAGAGGCATGTGTAGAGAAGACACATCTGAGTCTAACTCTGTCACATTCGGGAGTACAAACTCCAAAGTTGGGTCACTGGCAAAGCACCAAATTCCAGAGCTATCTGCCACAACTGTAGGTCCTAGGTGTCTCCAGAGCCCTCAGGATACCCACTATTTGGGGTAGTACCTCCCTGGGCTGTCTGTGAGATCCTATTGAGACATGCATAAGCATTACCTCTCTGATGACCTCCCGACTCACCCATATACATTACCCATATTCATTCATTTGTCTTGACCTTTTCTCCCTTTTATTCAAGGTCTTTTCCCACTTATCACCAGACAGAGCTCGGTAGTAATCCCTCGGTGCCAGGGAGGCTCATACGCATGTTCCACACTTGGGGGAAGGTAATACATTTATATGCTGAGTTTTACTTAGAAAGAGGCCACATTTGAGGAACAAGGAGGCTTTCAGGAGGCAACTCTAAGCAAAATTTCTTGAACCACCACTGCACTGTATGTTCATTAGCTGTTCCTGGCCAAATGCATTTCTTCATGTTGCGAGTTGTCTACTCTGCTTTATGACCCATTTTGAACTCAAATAGGAAAACTGCTTGAATATGCTTCTTATCTAACATCATTTCCACAGTCTAAAATAAATATAAAATAAACAATAAGTCACTAGCAAATAAACATAATGTGAGAAATGTCCATTAAAATGATATATTACAAAACAATATTTATTTAAGAAAGTATTGCAATATCAAACAGCAAATTCCAACAATGCAAAGCCGCAATTACTTTTGCAACAATGTAATAGATGAGCTGAGGAAGACCAATTTCCTTTGGCCAGCAGGTCCTGAAGGCAGAAGGAGCAGGCCATTATTTGATGTCAAACTTCCTGTCCAATGACTTTCTTCTCAAAGCTGAGCAGCTCAGGGACTTGATCTCTACCCTCTGTCAAAAGGGGGAGCCATAAACATAGGTCCAGAAACTCTGCCCCTGGCCTCAGATGCTCTATACCACTTGACCCTTACTGAACCACTGCATATGGGTCTGGAACCACCAACCCTGGCCATGGATGCTCAACCACTTACCCCTTACTGAACTGCTCCAACAGTGGCTCCACCTGTTGCCTGCAAACCTCCCTGACCTTCAGTCCTTGTCCACTGGGTGACTGGGGGCAGTGCAACCTCTCAGACCCTAGTCTACATCTCTATATTAGGATTAAGGAGTTACTACAAATGTTTTCTAAGTACTTTTTAAAAGTTCAATTTCCAGTCATCCTACAGGGACCTTGAAAATGCAATATTGTGGAAGAATTAAAAAAAATTTTTTTTTTAATTTTAGTTAGGCCAGTAAAAAAAATTTATTGGGAAATGGCAGAAAGAGCAGAGCTTAGAGAAATGGGAGAAGGATGGAAATACACACCAAGATTTGGTGTGGACTCATCTAAGCAGAGAGAGCATGTTCTGCCTTGTGTGGTTACCATTTGAACTGTTAATTATTCCTCCCTTTTGCTAATGCTAAGGGGAAGGGCCCCAGCTTTTGTTGGTTACCCCACCAATGGTGGGGGCCAATGGTAAGGCCTATTGGGAATATCCAGGGCTGAATTTTTGAATTTTAAAATATTACTTCATGTTTCTTCATATTTACAATTCAGTTCTAAACAATACTTTAAAGTTTCCAATAAACTTTTCATAGATCTTAATACTATGTTTTCTACTTATTTCATTATTATATTAAGCAGTAACCACAGCATTCATTATAAATGATGACTTGCTAGTACCAAGGAATATAATGAGTGTTATGTATACATAAGGTCATTAAATCCATCAATGACCCTCATTCCAGATAAAGAAATTGAGGCTGAGAGAACTCAAGGACCCGAGTTAAGGACACTAAGAACTAGCTTGGAAGAGGCAGATAGGGGCAGTGGCCATGCATTTGACATATACAGGATTTAGTGCCAGCATTCTAATGGGTCTGGCACAGGGCATTCAATGGGGAGCAGGAGACAAAGAAGCTCTCAGAAAGCAATCAGACAAGCCTGTAAATTTTTAATACTCAACTATGATGAGAGTTATCAAAGAGATCATAAAACAGGGGGAACCAGTCTAACCGGGGGTATCAGGGAAGCTTTTGTGAGGAAATGCCAGATAAACAGATATCTGAAGAATGAGAAGCACTAACTGGACAAAGGTGGAGAAACAATATTCCAGGCAGAGGGATGGCATCTGCAAAGGCCCCAAGATGGGAGGAGGCAAGATACAAACAGTGGATTGAAAGAAGCCAATGTGGCTAAAGTGCAAGGAGCCAGGGAAGAAAGAGGGAAGAATGGGGCAAGATGAGGCTGTAGGCTCAGGACAGGTTAAGGATTTTGGTCCAAATCTTAAGGGTAATGAGAAGCCACTGCAGGGGATTTTGTGCAGGTGGAAAAAGATCAGCTTTCTGCAATGTAGAGAGCACCTGATGGGCATGATGTAATTTAGAAAGAATGTATTGACATAACAACAATAAATACATCACATGTTAACATGAATAGCAGTTTTATCAGAAAATATTTTCCAAAACAAAACAAGTGGGAAATGGCAGGTTTTATATTTTTGCAAGTCTCTTGAAGAGAAGACAACTGGATTCTGCATGTACTCTGCTGTGATGTTTCAGTTGTGTGTTGAAGAAAATCCTGCGTCCCCCACATATGTAGTTGGAAAAGGGATGAGTATTTTAATAATCTTTTCTAACAATTGTGGATATTCTTCTTTTATACTGCACCAAAAATCAACAAGTGGTAGTTTCTTAAAGCTTAGCCATGAGATTGGAATTATATCAATGAATGCACTTTTCCTACTTTATTACAAAAAAAATGACTGGTCTACCTTGCATTTTGAAGGGATACTTCACCTATGCATGATTTTGAAACATCACCCATTGATCATTTGGAACATACCGGCTCACTGAGTTACGGGGACCTAACAATTATGATGCACTTATCAACATAGTGAAAAAGACAAATAACCTCTTAGAATTATTATGAAACTAGTTTGGCCTCATGGAACCTTGAAAGGATCTGGATACTGCACTTAGATAACCACTGTGCTAGGCAGGGCACTTCGGAATCACTGTGGGGATTCAGAGAATCTCGATGATTAGGTCTGGGGGAGAACAAACATGCACTTGGAAATCATTCTCAAGTGATTCTGATGCTTACCCTCGCATGGTGAGGAACATAGGGGTGCACACTATTTAGAGGAACTATACACAAAAACCCCCTGTAACTTGGGAAAGTGGTTTTCTAAGTACACATGTGCTTTACAATTCCTATCTTAGGACATTGAACTCTGTTGTATCAAAGTCATAGGAGGCAAATCCCGTGCATGTGAACTGGGGATTATGTGTTTGAGCTTAAATACCAGCCTCTAGCTTGGTTCTGTACCATAAAAAAAATTCCTACATGTCTTGACTCCCCCTTCTGCTGAGTGTTCTATGGCTACCGACTCCATGGTTTGGTGGCATATCAGCATTGTAAAAATGGTGAAGCTTACTTCCTATCAATTCAAAGCATTTTTGTTATTTAACAGTTTCAATTATTAATGAAAACTATAACCTACTTGATCCTAAAAATAAAAGTTTGTAAAAATGCTCTTGATCTAATGTTTAGAAAGTTTACATTTTTTTTTCAGGAAAATGATAAATAAATCACAAGATCTCTAGTGGACCAGTAGTTCTTCCTCTCTTCCTTTATGGTGACAGCCTGGTGCCACAAACAAGGAAGAGACTGTAGGAGGCCTCCCAGCTCCCAGGAGGGTGAGCCTGAGCCAGTGCCACATATCAGACACCTTAGATGTTTCCCTCACTTTCCACTTCTATTTCAGTATCTCAAAAACTGAGGAAAGCATATCCCCTTATTCAAGGACATGCAGAAGGTCCTTGAAACCACAGGAGAACAAGGTGTGTCTTCATGGAGGGTCAGGGTAAGTATAATTTTATATTATTTTATACAATTTGCATACTGAAAAGGCACACATTTTGAAGCACAGTGCCAAATTCACATGAATTCTTAAGACAAGAATGAAACTGCAGAGTGGCAGCTTTTATTCTATCACTTAAGACATGCCTAGGGCTTGTCTATCTGCTGTTGGAGTACAGTAAAGCTTGTGGAGCACCCATCTATTTAAACCTCTGAAGGGAAGTTTTAAAACTGGCAAGTTAAGCAATTGGCCTGTCCAGCAAAGTTTTAGGTACGGGTAATATGTCACCCATCAATAGACTCTTTCATTGTTGGCTATTAGTGGCACTTAATACACATCATCCATTGGCAAATCATTTCTTGTCCTTTTGGACGTTGTGACAGTTTCAATAATAAGACCATTCCGTTGGCTAGAAAATAAACTTACACAAACCATAAGTTTATTAAATGAGAAATGCCCAGTTGGAAGGAATTTAATATTCATGGTAAATTTTCATGTTTTGCAAATTAGGAAAGATTTTACCTAATGTCCTGAAAATCCCTTGCCTGTTCCTAAATTGACTGCTGTCCAGAATGCACGAGACCAATGCTACCTGCACATTTGTTCTACTGTTGAGCCTGACCTTTTTCTTTTTTTAAAGACGAATCAAACTTGAAAATCCTAGGTCGTCTACATGAAATTATAATACCACAGGCATAATATATGTTTAGCTACTATAAAATTACTTTCTTTAAAAAAAAAAATCTTTTAGCCATTTGAAAACATCCTCCATACACACCATGGAGGTTATTCAGAATGCAAAATAAAATTTATTTTTGTTTCTGATGCCTTAGTTGTGCTTTTCTATTACAACCTCAGCCTCTGGCCAACAAGTATGGTCTGTAATCAAGGGACCAGTGCGTGGTTTAGGTAAACCCAGACACCCCGGAGTTACATGTGAGCTGGCAATGCTGGCCTTCTTCAGGCTTGCTTCTACTACAACTAACACCTGTGAGAGAGGATCGAATCCACACCAAACAGTGTGAATGAGCAATGTGAACCACGGGTGGGGTGCGTGGGCAAAGGGCCAGGCCCGTACCCTGAGGGGTAGTTTACAGAGCAGGGCCAAGGCCTTAACCAGGACACCTTCCCTGTGAAGCCCCCGCTGCCCTCTTCAGGGGTTTCTTTCCTTTACCACCCTATAAACGCGATACCAGCCTGGCTTCCGAGGCATCTGAGGCTCTAGCAAGTCCCTCCAGCCTGGCCTGAAAAGTCAGGGTCTGGGGGTTTGGTGACCGCGGGCGATCGGGTAGCGCCGCGAGAAGCGACCTCCGCCCGAGCCCGCAGGGCAGACTGGAGGTGGCCAGAGCGCTTGGCCTCGGAGGGTCCAGAGGCCCCCGGCCCAATGGCCCATAGCGAAGGAGAGGATCGTGGAGGAGGGCGGGAAGGGAGGAGGGAGGAGAGGGGGGCGCCAGGCCCGGCCCCGCGATCGTCCACCTCAGCTCCGCGGCGCCCGCAAATGGCGGGGGGAGCAGCGCTTACCCATCGCCCGGGCTCAGCGGCGGGCCGTGGAGGGAGCCAGGGCTGACTGCCGAGCTCCCTCCCGCCGCCGCGTCGGCCTCGCCCCTGCTGCTGCGGCTGCTGCTGCTGTGGCTGCTGCCCCCGCCGAGGTCGGTGTCTGCTGCGCGGTGGCGCTTTTCCTGCCCATTTCCGTTGAGGTCCGGTAACCGTCGAGGTCCAGTAACCGAGAGCGACTGGTGCAAAGGGGCCGCGAGCGGCTCCCGCCTGAGGGGGTGGGGGGGTGTGGAACCCTGGGGCAGGCGCCCTCGCCCCCCGCAGCCTCCGCGCCCGCCGCCTCCGCCTCCTGCTGAGCCGCCGCCTGAACCTGATTTCTTATCTGTGCCCGGTTTATCCCATGTCCTCTACGGAATAAAAACACATTCACAACTTAATATATTACCTATGGGTGACTGCTCTCTTGGGAAACGCTGAAGGTAGGGAGGGAAGCTCTAACTTCTTTCCATTTTTACCCCCTGAAACATTCTTCTTTCTTTTTCATTCCAGCTTCACAGCAGAGCAGACAGCTGGGTGTTTGCAGTAAGCCCTGATATTGTGAGCACACTGTAGGTTCTTTCTTCTTGTGTTTGTCGCCACTGTTTTCTGTATCTGTCATTCTAGCTTAGTATATGTGCTGCTAAAGAGAACTTTTCCCATATATAGGTAGAATCAGGTTTGTACTTAGATATACAGAATATATGATCAAAAAGTGTAAACAACAGAGGGTTAGGGTCTTGTGAACTTGAGCTACTCATTTGGCATGTTAGGGTCGATTTTGTCAGGGAAAACTGCTAAATAAGATTTAAAAACATTTACTGAATAATGGATTTTTACATTGTTGGGTATTATCTTCTCAGGGGATCTCAGCGCTGTTGAGCTGCTGATGCTGACCATAGGAGATGCTATTAAACATGTGATTGTAGCCCATGAGCAGGGCAAAGACATTGATTTAAATAAGTGAGTGGATCTCTTCAAAAGGGGCCAGTCTTGTTGTTAGCTAGTACATGTCTTTTATGAAATTATCTATTTTCTCTCTCATGGTTTATTTTGTATTTGAGAATTTTAGCTTTCTCCCCTGCGTTTTTCACTCTTTTCTTTATGGCAGAATAGCCTTATATCTTAATATTACTAATAGCTTCTAACATTTATTGGATGCTTACTCTATTCCAGGCACTGTTCTTACGGCACTAAATGTACTTACTCAGCTAATCCTCTCAGAAAATACAGGAGGTTGATACTGATGTCACCCTCATTTGACAGATGAGTAATCTGAGGCATAGAAAAGTTAAATAACTTCCCTCACCTTAAATAACTGGTAATTGGCAGAGCTGTATTTGAAATTAAGCTGTCTCTTGAGGTTATGCCCTTACTTTTTTTGCTATACCACTCTACATCCTTCTATTTCTTAACTTTGATTGTGGTTGCATGAATAGTTGCTTTATAATTTTTATTAAGGTGTATTTATATGTTTTATGTTCTTTATATAATACTGCATATTAGAAAAAATCTTTATAAAATATGGTTTATTTCCTAATTTGCTTCTGCTTAACCTCCCGTGATTTTCATGATAGTGATTTTTAAATCAGCAGTGATTTCTTTCCCTCTGGAAAACATTTGGCAATGGCTGGGGACATTTTTGCCAGTTGGGCAGATGCCAAAGATGATGGTAAACATCCGACAATGTACTGGACAGCCCCCCACAACAAATAATTGTCCGGTCCCAAATGTCAGTAAAGCTGGGGTTGAGAAAATTGTAGGGTCAGAATAGTACTTTGAATGTGGAGCAACATTATTTTTTTTTTTTTTGAGTGAAAAGACTTTTATTAATCCCCCATAAAAACACACTAACACAGTTATTCCCCATGCTGACTGTCTACACAATAACTGATAAGACTGTAGGAATCTATTAACTTATATCTTCAAACTAAGTGCTGGTAGTTTTCAGAAAGTCTACCTTAAGTAACCTTAGCTCACTCTTAGTAATTGAAGAGATCACATGCAAAATTTAAGCTAAGATCCCTCTTCCACCAGAAGTAATCTAATTATTTATGTTTTGATCATGGAGAAAAATCCTTAACTTACTATCATCCATTATCATTGCATTTTCCTTAAATAGATGCCAATTATACCTTGACATATATTTGAGTACGTCTTGATTTATGAAGATGCTTTTCTTTAAACACCCTATTTAAAAATGCATCATCACTGAAGAGAGGGAGAGGTGGCCATTAAGAAAACCAGATCCCACCAAACTCACCTAACTTTTTATTTATTTTTTATTTTAAAAGATGCTTAGATTACATAAATGTTACGCAAAAATTATGGGGATTGCCATGTTTCCCCACCTCCCACACCTCCCATAATATCCCATATAAAAATCTTTAATTAGTGTGTTTCATCACCTGCAATGGATATACACATCTTGGGGCTTTGCCACTAAGCAAGGTCCATACTTCATGTTGTAGACCACACTCTCTCCCACACAGATCTGCATGTTATATGCTGATGTAAAATGGCCTATATCTGTCATTGTAATGTTACTCAGGATAATTCCCAAGTCCTGAAAAAGCACCTGTATTACAACTGCTTCTCCGTTCTCTGACCCCAAAGCGTCGAGTGGCCACTGGCTCCACATCACTATTGTAATTTCTTCCATTACTTGAATCACAATATGTCTACAACAGAATACCATTAAGTCTACTTTAGTCCATAGCTCTTCCCCCAATCCTGAGGAGTTTGGGATAGTGGTGTCCACTCCACCTCCAAGTGAGAGGGGGGTTATATCCCATGGATATGGTGGATGGGATTATCCTGCCTGCAGATGCAGGCTCTCTCCATTCCCTGGGAGGGCCATTGTCCATCATCGTCTCCTCATCAGGTGACTTGGGTGAGTCCATTGAGCTGTAGAGTAGGAGTTGCAGCTCCACTCAGATTCCAGGCACAGCTGGCACATGGGCAGGCCAGAGGCTCCAGTCTCTGGAAGAACACATACAAACTCCAGCCTCACATATAGCTTTGAATAAAAGGGACTCATGGACCATGTGCAGGGAGGACTTATTTGAGTCCAACTCTGTCACTCTCAGGAGCACAGATTCCAAAGGAGAGCCCACTGATAAGGCATCAATCTCTGAAGCTATTCTCCCTTATTTGGGCCTGGGTATCTCCAGAGCCCTCAGGAGCCCCTCTGTGTGGGGTGATATCCACTTTGGTGTTCTATGAGATACTGCTGAGGTGTGCGTAAGCATTATCTCTGGGATGACTTCCCCACTCTCTTTGAAGTCTCTCAGCCACATGAACTCATTTGTTTTTACCTTTTCTCCCTTTTATTCAAGGTCTTTTTCCAGTCATATTGCCAGTTGGCATTTGGTATTAATCCCTCATTGCCAGGAAGCTCATCCCTGGGAGTCATGTCCCATGCTTGGAGGAAGGTAATGCATTGATATGTTGATTTTGGCTTATAGAGAGGCCACATTTGAGCAACAAGGAGGCTCTCAGGTGGCAACCCTTAGGCACCCCATAACAGTAGGCTAAGTTTCAATTACAAGAACAAAGACTCATAAGGTTAGTCATCAATAACAAGAACCCATCAGTGGACCATCCTTCCTTGACAGACACTGCCCCTGCACTCAGGGGACTGTTGCTACTCCCTTGTAGAATGTGGCTGCGCTCTCCAGGCTGGTAATTCAGTATTCCCTCATTTATTGATTGTCTACCCACTGTGTCCATGCCCCACCCCTTGATCATTTGAACAATTTTATATATCTTTCATGTATATTCAGGTGAACTTCCTCCCATGAAACCCCCATCCCAGACACCCCCCACCAATGAACCTCTCCTGCCCCCTCTGTAACCCTTCTGTGATCCAAATCTTCCTTGAATTTGAAGCCCATATAATAGCCAAATACAATCAATAGGAAAATAAAATAATAAAGATAAGTTTAAATATAAGAGATAAAATACATGGAAACTTAAAAAATCACTAGAAATAGAATAAAAATGATTGGGATATTCAGAAAATGGGAAAAAACAAAAAAAAATTTTTTTAAACATTTTTACTTTTATCACTGCATTATCGGGTGTCCAGTCTGTACTGTGGCACCTGCCCCCTCTCACTCCCCAGTGTCTCCCAAATTTTCATTTAATTTTCAAAGAAGTTTTAGGTCACAGCAAAGTCACACACAGAATACTAGAGGCTCTCATGTGCCCAACTTCTTTCCCCTTTCCTCACCCCATATTGAAAACTTTTTTCTGTGGATTGCAGTTTTGTTACAACTGTTATACAGATAGTGAAACATAGCTACTAAACATTGTCAATGGTTTACAGTATAGTTCACAATTTAGATGGTACAGTTTAATAATTTTTGGTGATATTTACCATGTCCTGTGTCCATTACTGTAAGGTAATGAAAAACATTTCCCATGACCACTAAATACCCACTGTTTGAACTTTTCTCTTCCTTCCTCCCCATCCCCCTTGGGCATATGACAGTCCCCTGTCTTGACTCATTGGATGACAAGATTCATAATTATATGCAACAAGAGGTCTCGATAGGCTGATTTTCCTTTCCTATTAGGATCCAACCTTGCACCTAAGAGACACCCACCTGTCTGTTTCTGGGTGAATTGGTCCTCCTAAAGATGGGGATCCATCTTCTTCCTACTCACTGTGTGGGTCTCCACTCCCAACACAACACATTATGACAGTATGAACACTCTCACCCTCTCCAGAAGCCTACTCCAGATGCACCCCTTCCTGAATGCCCCCACAACCTACACCCTAAACCAATGACACTACCTTGTCATACTACCATAAGAGCATTCCCACTCCTGCACTTTCAACATCATACCCACAAATCCCATGTTCACCTAGTCCCCTCCCATCTCTCCACCCAGTATCCTGGGTATTCTAACCCACCCTTCCTAATCTACCCACCTGTCAACCCTGCACCACCAAACCCAGTAATATCACTACCCACCTGTCCTATCATTCAATATGCAACTATACTCTATCACTTTACCATAGATTATGTACATATAGGTGATGGCTAACAACCTTCTCTTCTCTTTCTGTCCCTTGTTAACCTATCTTTCAAACATTGGTTCTCAGAGACTGCTCACTTTATTCAGTTCAAATCAGTGAAGTCATATACTGTTCATCCTTCAATGCCTGGGTTGCTTCATTCAACATAAGGTCTTCAATATTCATCCATGTTATTCTGTATGTTAGCACTTTATTCCTCCTTAGAGCTGAGTAATATTCCATTGTCTGTATGTACCACATTTTGTTTATGCATTCATCTGTTGATAGGCACCGGGGCTGATTCCAACTTTTGGCAATAATGACCAATGCCGCTATGAACATTGGTGTGCATATATCTGTTCGTGTCTTTGCTTACAATTCTTCTGGTTATACACCCAGCAGTGGAATAACTGGATCATATGGAAGAGCTACTGTTAGTTTTCTGATGAACCACCAAACTGTCCTCCACATTGGCTGGACTATTCCACAATCCCACCAGCAGTGGATTAGGATTCCTATTCCTCCACATCCTCTCCACACTTATATTCTGCTGTTTTTTTAATAGCTATTATCCTGATGGGTGTAGGATGGTATCTCATTGCAGTTTTGATTTGCATTTCCCTAAAGCTAGCGATGTTGAGCATTTTTTCATGTGCTTTTTAGCCATTTGTATTTCTTCTTTGGAGAAGTGTCTTTTCAGGTCATTTGTCCACTTGTTAAATGGTTTGTTTGTCTTTTTATTTTTAAGGTGTAGGATTTCTTCATATATGCAGGATATTAGGCTCCTATCAGATATATGGTTGCCAAATATTTTCTCCCATTGGGTAGGCTGCCTTTTTCTTTTCTTAATACCATCCTTTGAGGTGCAGAAGTTTTTAATTTTGAGGAGATTCCATTTATCTGTTTTTTGTCTTGCTGCTCATGCCTTGGCTGTGAAGTACATGAAACCATTTCCTATTACAAGGTCCTCTAGATGCTTCCCTACATTATCTTCCAAGGTCTTTATGGTTTTGGGTCTTATCTATAGATCTTTGATCCATCGTGAGTTGATTTTTGGAGAAGGTGTGAGATGGTATTCCTCTCTCTTTCTTTTTTAAATGTATATCCAGTTCTGCAAGCACCACTTGTTAAAGAGGCCATTCCCTCCCAATTCAGTGGGCTTCATGGCCTTGTCAAATATCAGATGGCTGTGTATGCAAGGATCCATATCAGAACTCTCAATTGGGTTCCATTGATCAGTATATCTATCATTGTGCCAATACCATGCAGTTTTGATCACTGAAGCTTTGTAGTATGTTTTAAAGTCAGGTAATATGATACCTCCAACTTAATTTTTCTTTTACAATATGTCTTTGGCAATTCAGGACCTCTTACCTTTCCAAATATATTTTGTAGTTAGTTTTTCCAGTTACTTAAAAAATACAGTTTTGATTTTTATTGGGATTGCATTAAATCTGTAGATTAGTTTGGGTAGGATAGATATCTTGATGATTGTTAGTCTTCCTATCCATGAACAGTAATATTCTTCCATTTATGTAAGTCTTCTTTGATTTCCTTTAACAGTGTTGTGTACTTTTCTGTTTATAAGTCCTTTACATCTTTAGTTAAATTTATTCCTAGGTATCTGATTTTTTTAGTTACTATTGCAAATGGTATTTTATTCTTGATTTCCTCCTCAGATTGCTCGTTGTTGTTGTACAAAAATGCTAATAATTTTTGAGCATTGATATTATAGCCTGCGACATGACTGAACTCCTTTATAAGTTCTAGAAGCTTTGTTGAAGATTTCTCAGGGCTTTCTACATATAGGATCATGTCATATGTAAATAATGAAATTTTTACAACTTCTTTTCCAATTTGGATGCCTTTTAAATCTTTTTCTTGACTCTGTGCTCAAGCAAGTACTTCCAAGACAATATTAAATAGGAGTTTTGATAGTGGGCATCCTTGTCTTGTTCCCGATCTCAGAGGTAAGGCTTTTAGAATTTCACCATTGAAGATGATGTTAGCTTTGGGTTTTTCATATATACCCCTTATCATATTCAGAAAGTTTCCTTCTATTCCTATCTTTTGCAGTGTTTTTATCAGGCAAGAGTGCTGTATTTTGTTGAATGCTTTTTCTGCATCTATAGAGATGATCATGTGATTTTTTTTTTCAATCTGTTTATGTGGTGTATTACATTGATTGATTTTCTTATATTGAACCATCCTTGCATACCTGGGATTAAACCCACTTGGTCATGGTGTATAATCCTTTTGATATGTTGTTGAATGTGATTAGCGTGTATTTTGTTTAGAATTTTAGCATCTAGGTTCATTAGAGAAATTGGTCTGTAATTTTCCTTTCTTGTGGTATCTTTGTTTGGTTTTGGTATTAGTGTAATGTTGGCATTGTAGAATGAGTTAAGCAATATTCCTTCTACTTCTATTATTCGGAAGAACTTAAGCAGAATTGGTGTTATCTCTCTCTGGAATTCAGAAAGAATTTGGTAGAATTCAGCTGTGAAGCCATCTGGTCCTGGGCTCTTCTTAGTTGGGAGGTTTTTGATGACTGAGTCTATCTCTTTACTTGTAATTGGACTCTTGAGTTCATCAATTTCTTCTTTCATCAATGTAGGCTTTTTGTGAGTTTCTAGAAACTTGTCCATTTCCTATAAATTATCATTCTTGTTGGCATATAATTTTTCAAAGTATCCTCTTATGATACTCTTTATTTCTGTGGGGTCAGTAGTGATATCCCCTTGCTCATTTCTTATTTTGTGTATTTGCATCTGCTCTCTCTTTTACTTTGTTAGTCTGCTAAGGGTTTGTCATTTTTATTGATCTTCTCAAAGAACCAGCTTTGGTGTTGTTTATTTTTTCTAGTGCTTTCTTATTCTCTATTTCATTTAGTTCTGCTCTAATCTTTGTTATTTCCTTCTTTCTATTTCCTTAAGGGTTAGTTTGTTGTTGCTTTTCCAATTCCTCCAAGTGTGCAATTAAGTCTTCAATTTTAGCTCTTTCTTCTTTTTTAATATATGTATTTATGGCTATGAACTTCCCTCTCAGGACAGCTTTCACTGTATCCCAAAGTTTTTTATATGTTGTGTTGTCATTTTCATTAGTTTCAAGGTAGTTACTGATTTCTTTTGAGATTTCCTCCTTCACCCACTCTTTGTCTAAGTGTGTGTTGTGTAACTTCCATATCTTTGTGCCTAATCTGTTTCTCTGGCCCTTAGTGATTTCTAATTTCATTCCATTTTGGTCAGAGAAATTAGTTTGTATAATCTAAATCTTTTTTAATTCATTGAGAGTTGTTCTGTTGCCAAGCATGTGGTCTATCTTGGAGTATGATCCATGTACACTCAAGAAGAATGTAAATCCTGCTGTATTTGGGTGTAGTGTTCTGTATGTGTCTATTAAGTCCAGGTTCTCCAATGTACTGCTCAGAATCTTTGTTTCTTTATTGATTCTCTCTCTAGATGTTCTGTCTAATGATGGTAATGGTGTATTTTAGTCCTCTGCTATAATTGTGGAGGCATTTATTTCTCCACTTAGTTTTTCCAGAGTTTGCCTCCTGTATTTGGAGGCACCCCGATTAGGTCCATAAATGTTTATGATTGTTCTCTCTTCTTGAGAGATTACCACTTTTACTAATATATAGTGTGCATCTTTGTCTCTTATAATAATTTTGCATTTAAAGTCTATTTTGTCTGATATTAGAATAGCTATTCCTGTCCTTTTTTGGCTATTGCTAGCTTGTAACATTGTTTTCCAGCCATTCGCTTTCAGCCTCCTTGAATCCCTGTGTCTAAGGTGGGTTTCTTGTAGACAACATATAGATGGATCATATTTCCTTATCCATTCTGCCAATCTGTGTCTCTTGAGTGGTGAATTTAATCCATTGACATTCAGTGATATTACTTGCAACGAATTTCTTACTTCAACTATATTTTGTTTGGGTTAAGGTATGTCATATGTTGTTTTCTTTCTGTTTTTGTCTTTTTAGTTGTTTTTAAACTCTCCTCCAACTCTCTCCCCCTTGTTTTTTCCCTTTCAAATTCTAAAGCATCCTTTAGTATTTCTTGAAGTGCAAATTTCTTATTGACATAATCTCTTAATTTTTTTAAAATTTGTGAATCTTTTGCACTCTCCATCATTTTTGAATGCCAGTTTTACTGGAGAGAGAATTCGAGGCTGGAAGTTTTTTTCTTTTAGTACTTTGACTATGTCATACCACTCTCTTTTTGCTGCCATGGTTTCAGATGAGAAACCAGCACTTAAACTTATTGTGCTTCCTTTTTATATGATGGTTCTCTTTTCTCATGCTGCCTTGAGTATTTTCTCTTTGTCTTGAGCATTGAACATTTTTCAAGTATATTTCTTGGAGTTGACCTGTTGGGATTTATACTGTTTGGGGTGCTCTGTGCTTCCTGTATCTGCACATCCATCTCTCTAAATAGGGTTGGGAAGTTTTCAGCCAATATTTCCTTCAACACTCCTTCTGTTCCCTTTACCTTCTCTTCACCTTCTGGGATGCCCATAATGCATATGTTTGTGTGTTTTGTGTTGTTGTTTAAATCCCTGAATCCCTGCTGGTGTTTTTCTATCTTTTTGTCTATCTGTTCTACTATCTGCTGATTTCAGATGTATTGTCTTCCACATCACTAATTCTTTCTTCTGCCTGTTCAAATCTGCTGTTATGTGACTCCAGTGTCTTTTTGATTTCTTGGATTGTGCCATTGATCACCATCATATTCATTATCTTTTTATGTATGTTTATGGTTTCTTCAGTGTGTTCTCCCAGTGTCTTCTTTATATCCTTAATCTCTTCCTTCACTTCATTAAGTTGGTCCATGATGTTTGTTTGCAAATCTTTGATCTGTTGTTCAATGTTCTGCATCTCTTCCTGGTTTTTAGTTTGTTCATTGGACTGGTCCATGTCTTCCTGTTTCTCAGTGTGGTTTGTAAATATTTTTGTTGCCTTTTAGTCATCATTTTATCTTGATGGGTTTATTCAGTTGATTAGCTTCTCTCTCTGCACTAGAGTTTGTTTAGGTAGTGGTTCTGTGTGTGTGTTAAGTTTTCTCTTTGACACTTTTTCTTCTTATTTTATTTCCTTTCTTCTTTCTATGTTCCCTTGAAGGCAAAAGATTAGGGCCAGAGGAATCAAAAGATGTGAGAAAGGAAGAAGGATAATAGTAATATTGATAAAAGTTAGAAGAGGGGCCAAATAAGACTTAGTGAAATGAATATTTAACTCATTGTAGGCAGTGTAGAGTAATAGGGAAAAAAGTGGCATACCTACAATGGACTGGGAAACCAAATAGATGGATATATATATAATGATTTAGAAGGGTAGAATAATAAGGAGGGAGAGAAAGAGTGAAGAAAGGGCTGAAAGGAAAAAGTTAATATTAATTAAAAAAAGAAGAAAATAGGATAGATAGAATAGAAATTGATAACCTTAAGTTGTGGAATAATGAAAAAACGTGGTTTGTAAAAACTACAACAGAAAGCAGAAGGCAGAAAGATGAAGGAAGGACAAGAGATAACTTGGGAGACATAATCAATATAGTTAGAGAATGAGAAATCACTGAAGAAGAAGCACAGCAAAGAAGAGACAAGCTAGCAGCACCTAATTAAAAATTTTAAAAAGACAGAAAAAAGAAGAGGGGGGAAGAGGAAAGAAAAGCAAGAGACAACAAATAAACAGAGAAAAACCAAACAACCGCACAAGCAAGCAGTCATACAAAGCTAAGCTAGAACACTGTTCTTTCTTGGGCCCTTGTGGAACCTCTCAGCCTTCTTGTATTTATCAATCAATTTCCCTGCATGGTTTTATCTGAAGGTTTTGAGGCAGATTTTAGCTATTAAACTAAATTAAAAAGAAGAATTCATTTTTTACTTTTTTAAAGTAACTGTCTTTTTTGTGTGTGTGTGTGAAATAAGGGACCTAAAAGAAGTCCTCTTCTACACCACCCTCTTCACCAAGGGGACCCTAACTAGGCTCATGGAAACTATCAAGCACTTCCCACTTCCTCCCTTCCCAGGGGATCTGAAGCTCTGATGCTTGTCAGTGCAGAATGATAAAATTGGCTTACTCCACCCCCTCTGGAGCCAAGACTCAGTGTCACCCAGCTGCTGGGTACATCAGGCTTCCTCAGTGGATTCGCCTCTCCCCTCAGCCTGGTGTTTCTTCAAGCCAGCTTATAAGCTACCCAAAGCTATGAGGGGGTCCAGGCAGCCAAATCCACAGAAGGGAAACCCCTCTCCACCTTCTGTCAGTACCCTCCCACTCTCAGAGAATGCTCTGTCTCACTGGGTTGACGGTGGGGGGTGGGGCATATCCCTGGGTAGCTAGGTAAATCAACTTCCTCAGCAGATTTGCCCCTCCCCTCTGCCTGGTATTGATTCAATCCAACTATTTTGTTCCCCCAAGGTGCAAGGGGTTCCAGGCAGCCAAATCCACAGAAAGGAAACCCCTCTCAACCCTTCACCATAACCCTCCCACTCTTGGAGAACACTCCCTCTAACCGGGTTGCTGATTGGAGTCTCAGTTCAAACCAGCCTTTTTCCCTGAGGGTGGGGCTCAGCCGTCTGTGTTAACCACCACAGGCAGGCTTAAAACTCAGGAATCTCTACCAAGCAATCCATGCCATTCAGCTGCCTCCAGATAGATGTCTCCAAGGTACTCGCTCCATGCACCCACAGCACAGACGCCTGGGCAGGACCCTGTCCACAATTGGCCATCCTCAAAGAGCGAGTCAGCAAGTGCCCTCCTAAACTGATGCCATCTTGCCTCTCTCATGCCCATTTTTAAATGGGTTGTTACTCTTCTTATTTTAGAGCTGTATGATTCCTTTATATATGCTGCATATTAGATCCTTACTGGAGAAGTGTTTCCTAGATATTTTCTCCCATTAAATATGCTGCCTATTCTTTTTCTTCAGAAACTCCTTTGAAGCACAAATACTTTAATTTTGAGGAGGTCCAACTTATCTATTTTTTTTCATCCTATGCTTTCTGTGTAATTGTTATGAAAACTTTTCCAACTATAAGATCTTGTAGATGCTTCCCTAGTTTATCTTCTAGAATATCTCTAATCTTGGCTCTTATATTTCAGTCTCTGATACATCTTGAGTTAATTTTTATATAACATGTGAGATAAGGGCTCTCTTTCATTTTTTATTTTTATTTTTTGATATGGATATCCAATTCTCCCAGCACCATTTGTTGAATGTGCCATTCTGTCCCAGATGAGTTTGCTTTGAGGCCTTATCAAATATAAGTTGAATGTATATGTGAAGAACTATATCAGAATACTTAATTAAGTTCCATTGGTCAGTATTTCTATACTTGTGCCAATACCATTCATTTTTGAACATTGTAGCTTTGTAGTGTAATTTAAATTCAGGTAGTATGATTCCTCCAATTTAGCTTTTTTTTTTTTTACTTGATCTTTTTGGGTGTTCAGGGCACTTTATCCTTCCAAATAAATTTGATTTGATTATTTCCATTCAGTAAAAAATGCTATTGGAACTTATATTGACATTGCATTGAAAAATCAATTTGAATAGGATAGACATCTTATTCATATTTAGGTTTCCAATCAATGAATATGGAATATGCTTCCATTCATTTAGGTCTTCTTTGATTTCCTTTAGCAATATTGTGTAGTTTTCTGTGTACAATTTTTTACATATTTAGTTAAGTTTTTTATCCATAGATATTTGATTCTTTTAGTTGCTATTTTAAATGGATTTTTTTCTTTAATTTCTCCTCAGATTGTTCATTATTAGTGTACAGAAATGCTACTGATTTTTCCACATTGAACTTATATCCCACCACTTTACTGAACTTGATTACCATCTCAGGAAGGTTTGTTGTAGATTTTTCTGGGCTTTCTATGTATATGATCCTGTCATCTGCAAATGCAAGTTTTAAGTCTTCCTTTCCAGTTTGAATTCATTTCTTCTTCTTGCCTAATTTCCCAAACAAGTTCTTCTAATACAATATTAAATAAAAACGCTTACAGTTGGCATCATTTTTCCCCCAGATCTTAGTGGGGGAGCATACAGCCCTTTATAATGTTGAGGAAATTTCCTTCTATTCCTGTCATTTGAATTGTTTTTATCAAGAAAGATTGCTTTACTTTGTAGATTCTCTTTTCTGCATCAAAAGAGATGTTCATGTCATTTTTTTACCTTTGAGCTGTTAATGTGGAATATTATATTGATTGATTTTCTTATGTTGAAACATCCTTTTAAACCTGGGATAAACCAACTTGTTCTTGGTGAATCATTCTTTTTATGTGTTGTTGGATTCATTTAGCAAGTATTTTCTTGATTTTTGCCTCTAAAGTACATTCATTAGAGAGTTTTTCTATAGTATTCTTTTCTTTTCTTGTGCTGTGTTTATGTGACTTTGGTTTTAGGGTTATGGCATCACAGAATGAGTTAGGTAATGTTCCCTCCAATTCTATTTTTTAAAGATTTTAAGTAGGATTGGTGTTAGTTCTTTCTGGAATGATGGGTAGAATTCTCCTGTGAAACCATCTGTTCCCGGGCTTTTCTTGTTTTGGCATTATCTTTTTCAAAGTATCCTAATTTGATAAAAAAAATTTCTGTGGGATTAGTGGTGATATCCCCACTCTCATTTTTTATTTGACTTATTTTCATCATCTGTCTTTTTCCTTTGATAGTCTTTCTAAGTTTTTGTCAATTTTATTAATCTTCTCAAAGAGCCAGCTTTTGGTTTTGTTCATTTCTTCAAGTGTTTAGTTTTTAATTCTCAATTTCATTTAGCTCTGCTCTAATCTTTGTTATTTCTTTCTTTCTGATTGTTTTGGGATTAGTTTGCTGTTCTTGATCTAGTTCCTCCAAGTGTGCAGTCATGTCTTTGATTTTAGCTCGCTCTTCTTTTTTAAATATAGGCATTTATGGGTATAAATTCCCTCATAGCACTGCTGTCGCTGTCTTTCATAAGGTTTGATTTGTGATGTTCTCATTTTTATTTGCTTCAAAATAGTCACTGATTTCTCTTACAAGTTACTCCTTGATCCACTGTTTGTCTAAGAGTATGATGTTTAACTTCCGTATATATGTGCCTATTCTGATAATCTCCCCATTATTAATTTCCAGCTTCATTCCATTGTGGTCAGAGTTAATGCCTTGTATAATTTCATTCTTTCTAAATTCACTGATACTTGTTTTGTTACTCACCATGTGGTCTATCCTGGAAAATAATCCCTGTGTACTTGAAAAGAATGTATATCCTAATGTATTTGGGTATAATGTTCTGTATATGTCTATTAGGTCTAATTCCTCTAACATTTTATTTAAAGTCTCTGTTTTTTTAATTGACGTTCTATGAAAATGTTCTATCTAATGGTGTTAATTGTTTAATAGAGTCCCCTCTATGATTGTAAAGGCATATCTTTCTCCCCCAAGCTTTACCAGTGTTTGCCTCATTTATTTTTGGGCATCGTGGTTAGGTGCAAAACAATTATGATTGTTCTTTCTTCTTGATAGATTACCCCTTTTATTAATATATATTGTCAATCATTGACTCTTATAACAGGTTTGCATTTAAAGTCTATTTTCCAATGTTTGTATAACTTCTGCCCTTTTCTTGTTACTGTTTACATGAAAAATAGTTTTCCAACTTTGCACTTTCAACTTATTTTGTGTCCCTGGTTGTAAAGTGAGTTTCTTTTAAGGAGCATATTATTGGGTGGTATTTTCTTATTCATTCTGCCAGTCGGTGTCTTTTGATTGGAGACTTTAATCCATTAAAATAAAATATTATTAGTCTCAAGGTAGTTCTTACTT
>JAQZBX010006788.1:0-52218 GCA_029593785.1 Cabassous unicinctus | reverse complement strand
ACAAATATAAATTGTCATTATATTTATTTATTCACCAAATTTTATTGTCAGGATATGTGATTAAAACATATGTGACAATTTCACCAAAATAAGTTGATCAATTATTAATGATCTATTTATCAGTTCTTATGAATGTTCATTTAATAGCCCTTTCCACAATTGCTGTTGACTGAAAAAACATCTGACAAATGGAAGTATAAAGTAATTTCATAAATTGCTTTGCTCAGCAAGGGAGTATAAGACACAAAAATTAATATATATTTTGGTTTGTAGATATGTAATTTGAAAACTCCTGTCCATTATTATATGATTTTTTTTAGATTTAAAATATTTTAAGTACACCATACTAAATATTTATAAAGGTATACCTTAACTGGCTGTGATGGTTAAGCTCATGTTCAAGTCAGCCAGATAATGGTGCCTGGTAATTTGATTAAGCCAGCACTCACCTAATTGTTACTGTGAGGATATTTTATGGATTTAAATCAATAGTAAGTTGATTGCATCTATGACTATTTCATCTGCAATCAACTGAGGAGATTCCCTTCTGCAATGAGAGAAGTCTCATCCAATCACTTGAAAGGATTACTAGGAAAGTGATGATTTCAGCAGTCAGAATAGAATTTTAATCTCTAATTCAGCCAGCCAGATGCTTTGGGGAATTCATCAAGGAGCTTAATCAGAGTTCCTGGCTTGCAGCCTGCCCATTGAAATTTGGACTTATGCACTTCCACAGTTACGTGAGACAATCTTATAAAATCTCATTATATTTACAGATATTTCTGGTCAGTTCTCTTTCCCTAGAGAAACCTGTCAAATACACTGGCTTATAAATACTCATTTTGCACAGACACATTACTTTAGTCCCGAAGTTGTCAGATATCACTAGAGTGGAGGAAAGTTAGTAGTCTTGGATGGGGCAAGAAGAATATTGATGTCTAAATTAGGCTATGAGTGATACTATTCTATATGTCTTCCTATCTTGATCACACTCTTACTATCCATCATTCCACTCTTCATACATTATCTGTCTCTAAGTTTCTATTGAGAAGGAATGTTTAGAACAGTTTACACTACTCTAATGTTTCCTAAAAGAATTTGTGAGGACTATTATTATGTTGTCAGTATATCCTCTACCTGTCATAGTATTCTTAATTTTAATTAGTTTTTTATTTCCTCTCTACATAAACCTTCAATTTTCACAGAAAATTTGATTTTACTAAATGTGTATTAGACTACTCTTTTCATCTATAAGTGCACAAGAAACTTATTTTATTTATGTTCTGACATTTTTAATGTAAAATGAGCCACCATTTGAATTGAGTTCACTACAAGGACAAGTGTGCTAGCAGCTGTTTTTTCTAATCCTCTTATTCATTCTAGTCCATATATTATAGCCCCAGTTATTAGAATACACTGTCCTATAGAGGGGCTTGAAGTGCTGTGTAAATTATGGAAGATGAGTTTAAGTTCTGGAGTCAGAAATTGATCTTTTTAAGTCTAGCTGTGTGACCTTGGACATAAACCTCCTGTAGCAGTTTAGTATTATTTATGAATTCCAAGATTAAATATTGGATTATGTTTGTAAATTGGTCTGTTCCTCTGGGTACATTAGATTGTATTGGATCCAGGGGTTTCACACTTACTTGATTACATAATGATTAAGGCTTGATTGGACCACATCAGTAGGACATCGAGTCCCTGTCCCCAAATGAACACTCTTTATAAAACCAGCATATTTCTGGTATTTTGCATCAGCACCCCTTTGGCTGACTAATACACCACCTAAAGTTTCTACTTCAATTCAGAGAATGCATGTAAAAGGTGTTCCATGTGTGATTGTAGTAGTTGCTCCTGTTATTAGGATTTCAGAGAATTATATACAATCCCCATTTGATTTGATGATTGTGACTAGTTAGATTTGGTATATAAGCTCTCTGACTTTGAAGTTCAAGTTTTAAACACCGTGCTACATTTTCTCTCTGGGAGAAGCAGCAGCAAATATGCTTATAATCATCTGTGTCCAGTTTTTGGTGAGGAAAGAGAGGGATGTTGTTGATATTCTTCCTAAAGGTAACTATGGGCTTGACAGGAGCTTTGGTGCTAAGAGCACTTTTTACCCCTAAAGTGCTGATTTCACTTTTTCCTCTAAAGGTAGGAAGAAGTCTGGAAAGTTCATCTTCTGGTTCAAATCTATTAATATTCTCAAAGACTACCATTGGTACCACTCTTTTTGGTACAGATCTTTGTGATTGGATTCCCAAGTCCTTTTTCATTGTGTTCCCCAATCATTTTAAGTCTTCTATGTTGCTTTCCTTACTCATTTATTTACAAATCCCTATTATTGTAAATTGTGTGATAAATTTATGAGATAACATGTAAAATATCTCACTGTACCAGCATTACCCCAAAAATATTAGGATGAGTTGTACACATTATATTTTACTTAAACTTATTTCTTTTCTTCCAACTGCTGAAATTTTTTTAACTGTCATGGCTTTCTTCATGGAGTCTCCTGTTCTTTGTATAAGTATTATTCAAAGCTCCACCTTAGTCTACCTTGTTAATACCAGTTCATAAATATTGAAAGATGGCAGGTGAATCTCAGTCTTAAATCAGAAGTCTTGTTACAAACATGCCAGTGGGTCATAATGTGCCATGTGAACAAGGTGTTCCATGCTGTGCAATTTGCAGGAGTTATGATCCAGGGAAGGCCCGTAGTACCCAAGGATGGTAAGTCTGTGCAAACCCAATATTGGGTACAATTGTGGGGATGTGTTACTGCTGAAACCCCCTGTAGAATGGTATTTGCTAGACTGGTATGGGTGAAAAGAAAGATGGTTATGGGGGACAATAAGGGGGATATCATGCTGTTCTAAACAATATACAAACAATATTTCCATCAGTAGATAACAATGTCCTATGAGGAGGCTTCCAATACAATACATTTTCCCCTTCTAAAATCTCTGAATTTTCTACAGTGACCTCAAAAATTAATTGAGGCATAAGGAGAATCCACATACACACAGATAGGGCCAAAGCAATTTGCTGTCCTGATTGGTGGCCTTTCTAACGTCATTGTCAGGTTTCAGGGAACCACTGGGAAGGCCTTTCTGTTTGGTGTTATCCACAACTTCTTTTTACTCTGGGACTTTAAAACTGGACCTCTTGATGAGAGTCTTTAATAGGCTTTATTCTGATCAGCTGTCTTCCATGTTTCCTAACTAACCTGCCTCAAATCCCCCCTCAGAGGGTTAAACCCTTATTCTTAAAGGGGAGCTGAAGGGCAATGGTCATTCTTCTGCAGCTGCTTCCTGCTGATTAGGGGCAGTTGTCTCTGCCTGATACAGTGTGAAACTTTCTGGCTATTCTACTGAGGTTGAGGGAAGGCATATCCAGCACCATGGATGAAATCTCTGCATGACTAATACCTTGTTCTGGAAGGCATTGATTCAGGAAGAAATCAACTTAGTTGGAATTTTGAAGCTACATGGTCCTATGAAAAGGATAAAGAAAATGGTGGTAAGTGGCCCCAAAAAGGGGCCCAGCCATGGCATAGTGTACCATGGGAATGGGGAAGGCCAAGTGCGTCCAGAAACTACATCCTCCTGAAGCTCATGGCCTTGATCTTGTAAGTTTCAAATGCTGTCTTCTCTGCTGTTGGTTAACAATAGGGAAAGATTTTGGTAGACCTGCTCAGTTTGCTAAAAACTGCCACCCCAAGTTCCCACAGCAGTGGTTATGTCTAGGACAGCTAGAAGAGGTAAGAGGAGAGCCATTGCCCTAGACATAACTCACAAAGACAATATAGGCAACAAGATAAGCATATGGCAAGGAAAATAAAGACAATACTTAAGAGAGAGATTCTTTTATCTTATAGGCACATTCATTAATTACTTGGAAAATGTATTAAGTTTACCAAGACTTTTAGCATGTTCAATGTCCTTCTACATATGATCTAGAACAGAAGAGATATTATCATATTCATCAGATACAGAGATACATCAATACTAATCAATGCACTAATTAATACACAAATTCCTCTTTGAGCTGCAGTAAATAGATCTAACTTCAAGGTTTGCAATACCATACATGTTGTCTGCCCATGGGAGCAGGCCATAATGTCAATTGTGTCTGTGTAGGTTCTGCTAACATTACTCTTGTAATTATTGCTCCATTTTGTATACCGTTCACACAGCCAGCATGCTGCAGCACCATTGACCCTTGGAGGGAGAATCCAGGGTTTCACTGGCCTGATACATAAGTCTGAAACAGAGCAAGTCTGGAGGCAATGTCCATTATAAATCTGGCATTTTGAACCATTGTTGGCAGCCACCAGAATCCAAAACAGCAAATTACTTTCCATACACTCCATGAGCAAGTCCAGATGTGTGGTAGATCCTTTCATTATTTTAGGTATCACAGTGACCAACATAACCAATAACTGAAAAGGGGAGGAAACATGCAGAGTACTGGAGGGCTGTTTTGTATGCACAAGAGAGTTTGAAAAAACTGAAGTCTATCTCTTTTAATTTTTATATACTTTATAAATACTTCCA
Source organism: Cabassous unicinctus (assembly GCA_029593785.1). Taxonomy (NCBI): domain Eukaryota; kingdom Metazoa; phylum Chordata; class Mammalia; order Cingulata; family Chlamyphoridae; genus Cabassous; species Cabassous unicinctus. The sequence continues at coordinate 47,659 of JAQZBX010006788.1, read as the reverse complement.
AAGCAGTTTATAACATATTAAATGAACTTAAGTATTTTTAGTACTTTAACTTTTACTTTTATATCTTTACCATAATTACATTAATTAACAAATATTTTACTTAAGCAGTACAAGAAAAGTTATTTTCTCCATTATTTGATTGAAACCTAAGATTCCCATTGGAATCAAGATTATCTTCCCCATACCACTGTTTACTATACAGATTGAGGTGGCCTCTGACAGGTTTCCCTCTTATGAAGTTACTTTTATTATCAATATCAGTTAAGGTTTCTATTTAATAATGGCTTCTTGGAATAAGCCATTTAAATATTTTTGTTGAGAAAGTGCTTTTACGAACTTCCTATAACTAACCATAACCACATAAACTAGTTAGTTTACCTTTTTATATGCTTATTAAATTAGTTAGCAACCAAAGAAATTTACCTTTATCCATTTAAAATTTTGTCTTACATCCCTTTTTCTGTTCCATGAAAACTAGTCATTTCACTTTAGGACAGATAAACATTTCCTTCTTTAACTTAATTTCATTAAGCATGAGCTTACAATTTTCATCTTAAATATTTAATAAATGTAATGACAATTTAGGACAGACCTCAATTTCATTAAAGAGAAATTTACAATTTTTATCATCTTAAATATTTAATACATATAATGATAATTTATATCATTAGTATCCTATAAACCTAGGGAGATTACATCCAAGCTAATTAAAATGGGAACACTTATAGTTTATGCCAGAAATGTTCTTGTTTTTAGCTCACACAGGAGGCTGAAACCTTTTTAATTTCTTTAAAAATTTTAAAATTGTGAAAAATCTTAGAAGCATATTGACTGCCAAGTTCTGGAATATATTATAAGTGTTTAGTTTGTTTTAATTATAAATTAGAAATATCTTTACATTGATATCAAAGACTTTTTCTTTACTTCCTGAAATTTGGTAATTGGATTATTAATTGCTCTCATTGTAAGGCTGTTAAAAGGTTTAAATTGGGGAATTATATGATAAACTATGATTCTTAATTCCCCAGTCTAGTAGATAGAGTTTTAAGTTAAACTTATATTTCCCTATCTTATCATACCTAGTCCTTCCCCCATAGCTCTTGCAAAGAGAAGGAGGCCCTGGTGGGGCTGCATAGAGCAAGGAGCTTAGGGAAAAAACATTTCCCCTTTCCTAAGAGTTTCTTTATTCAGATTTCTATATGTCTTTCTATCCTGCTTAGCTTCTATAATTTGGGCTCAAAGAATGCTCATTTACATATGAATGCTTACTGAATTTCTAGCAATTTGGATAGAACTCTTTTAAGAATTTTCATTTGTATTTTTCATATTGCCATACTCAAAATTATTGAATATATAAACTGAGAAAATTGGCAGACACAAATAGAGAGTTAGTCACAAAAACAGAATTCACTCATTTTACTTATAATTTTCATTTTCTTACAAAGTAAGTTTAACTGTAAAGTAATGTTTTATTCAAAAGATCTCTTTGAAGGTTATTTCTAATTAACTTAATCTGCACAGTGGTAATTAAGTTTTGCACAAAAATTTCATTTTTTTTAGTTATTGGCTCATAACCTAATTGTTCCCAAAGCCTTAAATACAACCTACATCATTTTCCTTCAATATAAAGTCTTCTATATTATGAACTTAACTCTGAGTTACAGTTTCCTGTAAGATTTACTTCAAAACAAATTGGGCATTTTCATTTATTAACTAAGCCATTAAAGAATTTTATTAGTGACATTAATGTTGCTAAGTTTTCCTGCTTTTCCAGCAGTTGAATTAATTTCACTTGGGTTGTTTTATAGGGCACTCCATTGGGGGCTCATTTCTTCCATCTCCATTCTTCTTCTTTCTCCTCATCTGAGGTGGATTCCATAGGATCCCAGGCCTTAGGGTCCCACACAGGGGTGGTTAATATCTTCCAGACCTGAACTCCAGGCAGCAGAACTTGAGTATATCGATAAGCCAGGGTGTCTAACTGATTATCAACTTGCACAAGTGACTGATTAAGGAATCTTTCATCTCTGCCGTGCAAGGTGTGTATCCCTTTATAATGTTAACTTTCTTTCTATGTGGCACACAGAGACCTTTTCCACTTGTTCTGCCTGGGTAGCCACCTGCAAGACTCCTAACAGGGGCCAGGCCCTAGTCACAACTATCTGGTAGTCTCCATTTTCCTTATTTAAGTACAGTTTCTCTGCTTCCTCCTGTAGCACAGCCAGTATATCAGGCAGAGATTTCAGGGTATCCCCATATTCCCTTGGCACTTCCTGCTCATCTAAGAGGGCAGCCACCCCTCCCTACATGGATGTTATAAGCCAACCTAGGATTTCTCCCATGGATTCTGCTTTCTCTGAGCTTATGCCTGCTACTGCCAGTGGTCCTTTGGTCTGGCTCACCAATTGTTCCAACCCAACTCCTAAAGGGCAAAAATTGGTGCAGGCATGAGTCCCAAGAATGCACCTGAGACTGAAAAAGCCATTAGCTTTATTGGGATTTATGAACAGGAGAGATTCTCCAATCATGGCCAATTGGAGAATGAAGATAGTGCTCTGCAAAGAGATGGGAAAATGAGGAGTAATATAAGAGGTTTCAGAGCAAGAACATTCCATAGGGTATGAGAACAGCATTTCTGCTAGGGTCACATGAAGACTACATATGAGTTCTGGTGATGTTTTCACTATGATTGTAGGATGGATGTTTACCAAGGACTTTTTTTTTTTAGGAGGATTATACTTTATGATACTGTATATAAATGTACTCCGCCCCCCCCCCGGGAGGGTTATTAATTTTTAACTTATGTCTTGGTGATGCAGGCAACTATGTGCTGAAGTTTTAGTGGGGACCCTGGGTCACCACAGTTCATTTGTTTTAAAAGGACTTAGTCTCAACAATTGGCTTTCATTACATTGCAGTAATATACCCCTCTTGGAACTGTCAAAAATTTAACTTTACTCACAAAAATATGTCTGTCACAGCTAATTCATGAGCAATGACAAAAAAATATTTCTTCTACAGTGTTCCACTTTAACTCTCAGCTTCATGAATACTGGACTGTATTTCATTTGTGTTAACCACGTGTATTGGGTCCTTCCTCTTTCCTGTTCTGAAGGTTGCAGTACTGGATTCCTGATTTCCAACCAAATTTTAGTTTCTATCTAAACTTTTCAGATATTTTAAATTTGTGGTTACTTGCTTATCAATTAAGACCACAATTTTGGAAATCCTGATCAATTGAAGAAAACCCACTAATTGAAAGACCTGTGAAAGGGTGGCATTTCCTCAAATCCACATTTTAGTTCCATGGGATTCCTCAATTGAGAAAGCCATCAGAAATATGACTCAAGTTACATACAGTACCATTAATTATACCATTAGAGCCACTGAAATTTTCCAATTTGATGTAAATAACTTAGCAGAATTAGTGTTCTAGATCTGAAGGGACCAAGATACACTTACAGTACCCCAGGGAGACCCTTTTAAAAGGAAAATGTTTCTGTATAAACCAAACTAGAGTTTAGAACAAACAGTAGAAGACAAAAGGGAAAAAAATAAAAGCTATTGGATGAATTTAGCATTCTCAGAGCTTTGGATTTGTTTAGCTGGTTTAATGTGGGTGCTGGGGTCCCTGGCTTCTAGGCATTTTGAAAACTGCCTTATTCTTCTAGTAGTTTTTATTCTGATCTCGCTGATACACTGTGCCATCTCAAAAGTTTTAATGCAGTATTGGTTTCACAGCCACTGACCCAGCAGATAGTGTTTCTGTGGTTGAAACAACCCAAGGAAAATGAAAGTGGAAAAGGGAAGATAGATATGATGGCTATAAGGCCAATGTCCATTGCTGCTGATCTCTACAAAGAATCTGGAGGCTGAAGTGGTGAACAAAATAGGCCAAAAGTTGATGGAGCTCTCTGTCAAGAGTATGATCAAGAGGGGGAAAGTAGATAAATATAAGCAAACAAAGCCCAACAGATTACATAATATTAATATCCCAATTTTTAAATTGTATTTAATTTTTAGTTTTTTTAACCTTTTATATAATTTATTTCTTATGTATAAACCTATCATTATTGTTTCATTTTTGTATTAATGGTATTTGGCTATTTTAATGGCTTCATTTTTTAAGATGCTTTGGATCACAGAAGGATTATAACTGGGGCAGGGGAGGATCATTGGTGTGGGGTGTCAGTGATGGGGGATACATGGGAGGAAATTCACCTGGATATACATATAAGGTATATAAATATGTTCAAATGTTCATGGGGCATTGTCACAGTGGGTGGAGAGTCACACAATAACTGAGAGAATATTGAATTCCCATTCTCGAGAGCTCTGCCACATTCTCTAATGTAGCAGCAACTGTCCCCCAAGTGCAGGGGCAATAACTGGCAAAGGAGGTTGGTCCATTGATGGGCCCTTGATAATGATGACTATGCTTAAGAGCCTTTGCTCTTGAAATGGAAACTTAGCCTATTGTTGTGGCGTGCCTAAGAGTTGTCTCCTGAGAGCCTACTTGTTGCTCAAATATGGCCTCTAAGCCAAACTCAGATATAAATGCATTACCTTCCTCCCAGTGTAGGACATGACTCCTGGGGATGAGCCTCCTTGGCACCATGGGATTACTACCAAGCACCAACTAGCAATGAAACTTGAAAAAGACTTCAAATAAAAGGAGGAAATGGTTAAGACAAATAAGTTTATATGGCTAAGAGACTTCAAAGTGAGTAGGGAGATTATCCCAGAGGTAATGCTTATGCACATGTCAGCAGGATCTCATAGGCTGCCAAAATGAATGCTACCTCAAAATTGGGGCTCTGGAGGGCTCAGAGACACCCAGGTCCTATAATATCAAGGCAGATAGCTCCAGAGTTTGGTGCCTTGCCAGTGGACCCTACTTTGGAGTTTGTGTTCCTGAGAGTGACAGAGTTGGGCTCAGCTATGGCTTCCCTACACATGGCTCATCTGTCCCTTCTATTTGAACCTATACTTGGTGTTAAAGTTGGTAGGTGTACATCCTAGAGACTTGAATCTTTGGGCTGTCCATGTGCCAGCTGGGCCCTGAGCCTTACTGGATTTGTAACACCTACTCTCCAGTTCATTGGACTCATCCAGGACAACTAACAAGGAGGTAAGGTTGACAACCACCATACCTAGGAAATAAGAGAGCCTACAACTGTAAGCAAGATTGTATGAGATTGAAGCCCCCTCTCAATTAGAGATGGAGTGGACATCACCACCCCCATATCCTCAGGATTGGAGAATGAACAATGGACTAGAGTGGACTTATTGGTATTCCACAATAGACTTGTTATGATTCTAACAATGGAAGAAATTACAGTATTGATGTGAAGGCAGTGGCCACTAGAGGCACTGGAGGCAGGGGATGGAAAGATGGGTGTAATGTGGGGGTGTTTTTGGGACTTGGAAATCATCCTGAGTGGCATTGCAATGAGAGATATAGGCCATTATATATCTTTGCACAGCCTGCAGAACTGTGTGGGAGAAAGTGTAAATGACAATATGAACCATGGTTCATGCTGAATGATAATGCCCCAGGATGTTTTTATCAATTGCAATGAATGTGTCACACTAATGAAGGATGCTGTTTATGGGAGGGTGTGGGAGACATGGGGAGAGGGGCATATGGGAATACCTATATTTTTTCTGTAACATTTGTGTAATCTATTTTAAAAAACAAAAATATATATTTAAAAAAAAAGATTAAATCAAATGTAAGGTAGGTAGCCCTATGACACTAGGTGCCCTATGTCCACTTGGTGTCATAACTAACCCTAAAATCAGCAAATGTCTAAAAGTAAAGGAAATAGAAAAGAAATTTTATAGTAACCAATCAAATATTTATTTTATTACTTCAAGTTTGCATGTTCAGTGGCCAATCAAATATTTTTACTTTACATTTTCACATTCACCTTCTTTGTCTTGTGGAAGCTCCTTTCCATGTGTTTTGGATGCTGCCTCAATTCATTAATTATTAACAGCTCAAATAAATTCACCAAATTATTTAATTTATTAACTTGTCTAATACTTTGTTTTAATATAAATAAAACAAAATCTTCTCCCAATCTGGAAAACATCTCCACAAAGGAAAAAAAGAAAGAAAAATAATTTTGTTGTTAATTAAGCCTTAAACCAGAATGTGATTCAGTATTGACAATCACCAAAATATTGAAATGACAGAAAAAGAACTCAATTTTTTAAGTGGTTAAGGGATACAATGCATTTCATACACAATTTTGAGATATTTCAGAAGTAGATTTACACTGAGTCCCCTGGAAGTTATGCTAATCTTTTCCAAGAAACTGAAAGATCGGGAAATATATTCCTTGAATACACTGTGAAGAAATGGGAACTCCCTTGTGTGGTAAAGTTTGCAAGAAGCACATTCAATCTTTTACATCCTAAATCCACATACATTTTTAAATGACAAAAGACAACTTACAGATTTCTGATATTAAAAACAAAGCAAGAGGGAGGAGAGGACAAAATGTCATCTTTTATGTTCATCAGGGAGAATTATATCCCTTACTATTATTTTAAATTTTTATATCTCCTTCCTCATTTATATATATTCCTCATATATATATATTCCTCATATGTAACCAGATCCAATGAAATAAAGAATAGCAAATATCACTTGCCTGACCTTTTTCTTGGACTATAAAAATTTAGTGGCTCTCTCTGCCTAGAGGGGCCTCCACCAAATTTTGGTGTGTATTTCCATCTTTCCCATTTCTCAGCAAGCTCTCTTCTTTCCCCTATTTCCTAAATAAATTATTTTTACTGGCCTAAAAAAAATTAGTGAAATGATTACTTTATTACTTTGGTAGACTGAATATATATTTTGTAAACCATTTTGTGCATGCTTTAGCATAATAAGAATACATGTTCTTTAATTAAAGTAAAATTTCCAAGATACATTCAAATTTTCTTCTAGGGGCATGAAATATACCATGTTATAAACTTACCTTAGATGATACAGATTAATCTTTCTTTTAAATTGTAGGATGACAGGTTGTTTGAAAGGTATAAAAATGTTCTTTATTGCTTATATGCAAATTTAATTCAGAATATGGAGGAAGGTGTATTACTGAATGGGCCTAAATGAAATTCACTGCCAACAATGAAAATTTCATTAACTTTAACTTCACTCTTTTAAATTAGAATTTGATTTGAATAATATGCAATTGAAACTAAAATCTCCAAAGCATTTTAGAGTAATAAAATTATAATATAGTGCAAGAGAAGTTATACTCTTAAGAATGAAACTAGATGGTATTAATGTAAATAGCGTATGAACTAAGGGTTAAGAATTAACAAATAATTATAATTATAAGATCATTACAAATGTGCCTTTATATTATAAAATAGCAAAAGGTTATCTGAAATTATGAAGCTAGCCAGAGTGGTTTCTCCCTTGCTTATGGTTACTCTAGACTTAACCACACCCTTGTGTATGCTTACCTTTGTCCTGGTATTTCTAGATTGTCTTTACTCTTGTTTATAGCATAGACTCACCTTTGGGTATGCTTTCTTTTGTGATGGTAAATCTAGATTGAACTTGCCCTTGTTTATGGATTCAGCTCACCCTTGTGTATACTTAGCATGGGTTGGTAACCACTCCACCCACCTGTTTAATATTCATATAAAATATTTTGTAAAAATCTTTGTTCTGTATACCCCGATCTAAATCTTTGTGACTGACTCTGATTTGCTACATGCCCACCCCCATCCTGTTCAGCACCTTAATGTTTACTAATAAAGGAAACAGTGTCCAGCTCCACCCCAATTATTCATTAGCTTCCATATGTTATAAACTATTATAATTTCTGCAGATCAGGGAGGAAGTTTTTGGGCCACCCAAGGCAACTGACCTCCTTTGTTTGTGCAAAGAAATAAAGTCTTTCTCTCTTTGAAACCCCAGTGTCTCAGGAATTTGCTTTAAATGTGAATCAGGAGAAAAGAACCCACTTTTGCTTGCTATCAATCACCCAAAAACATGATTAATGGGTCACTTTCCAAACCATGGTGAAGTTGGGGGATGATATATTCCTCTAGGTTCTTGGCTATGTTACATGAAAGAATTTAAGACCTTGCCAGTTTAGTTAGGCCAGTAGTTTACCAAGAAATGAAATAAGAGAACAGGATTACATATCTAGACCTGTTTATGTGGACTCCTTTAAGTAGAGAGAGCATTTTAGGCTTGTGGGCTACCTTTATTAAGCTATAATTTACTCCTCCCTTTCCTAATGTTGGAGGAGGGGTTCCACCTGTTTGCTGTTCTGATTGGTTAACCCACCCATTACTTCCCAGGGGGGCAATGGTGAGGCCCCTTGAGGGTACCTGGGGCTTCCCCTTGACCCTGAATGAGATCTTGTTCCAATATCATTCCAAATGTATTTCTCATGGCTGGGGTTTCATGGACTCCTTCCAGCAGCATTCTTGGGGATATCAAGACGGGATTCCATGGCCACATGTTCACAGCCATGTTTTTCTGGCAGGTCTTAGACTCATTTTCCCTTTTCCTAAACTAGCCTGTCTCAATTCCCCCCACAGAGGGTTTACTCCCTTATTCTTAAGGGGGCACTGGAGGGCAATAGTCATTCTTTTGTAACTACTTTCTGCTGTTTAGGTGGAGTAGGCTCTATCAGACAAAGTAGAAAATTCTCTGGCTATTCTGTCACAGTCGGGAGAAGACAAGTCCAGCACCATGGGTGGAGCTTTATGAAATCCCTGCATGACTAATAAGGAATTGATTCTGGAAGAAAAAAACTTAATTAGAATTTTGAATATACAAGTTCCCACCAAAAGGATATTGGACCATGAGATTAGGAAAGGCCACATGCTTCCAAAAGTTGCATCCTTCCAAATTTGGTGGGCTTCTTCTTGTAGATTTTTAATGCTGTCTAGGACTATTTCAGAGTGATTTACATAGAAGCAATATTCCTCCTTGAGGAACAGACATGCTCTTCCCTGTGCTACTGTTAGCATGTTTAGTGCCCTGTGATTTTGCAGCATCACAGTGGCATGAAAGTCTGTACGCTGCCTTAGAGCTTCTAAGGCATGATTAGTTTCTTGTATGTTGTTGGTTAACTCTAAGGAGAGCTTCTGGCAGACCAGAGGGAACTGGTATAAACTGCCAATCCCAGTTCCCAGGGTGGTGGGTGAATTGGCACTTCCTTGGGCATCTAGCTTCACTCAGGATAAGTGGACCCAGCTGGCAATTCCTTTAACTTTAGCAGCTGTGACATTTATTAGAACCACAGAGTAAGGTTCCTTCCTTTTTGGCTCTAATTGGGAGTGAGAGCTGTTCTTCTGCCAGCTTTCTATCAGAACCTGGTCTCCAGGTCCTGGGTGAGGAAAGGTCACCTATAGACCATCTTGGGCCATAGCTGAAGTGGATCCTTAGCCATCTCTTTTGCTGTTTCCCTTCTGGTGGGAAGTGCTTAACCCTGGCAAGATGGCATGTGGGTAAAGTCTATCTGTCACTCCTCCCCAGGGTATGATAATGGGAGAGGTTGTGGAATAAGGGTGAGGAGGGAGACATGGATTTGTGCTGCAACTTTAGCTGCTGCTTATGCTCAGGCATTTCCCCTAGCTATAGCAGTGTTTGTCTTCTTTTGCCCTGGGCAATGCATAACTCTCTTGGGGCAACAGAACAGCCTCTAGTAAGTCCAGGATTTCTTACCTGTGCTTAATTGATGTTCCACTGTTAGTAAGCAAGTCTCATTCTCACCACACAGCAGAATGAGTTGGAGGAAAAACATACATGGAAAGCATACTTGCAGTCTGTGTAAATGTTAGCTTTTTCCCAGATGTCAGCTTAAAACTTCAGGTGAGGGCAATCAGCTCTGCCCAATGGGCTGACGTTCCAGGGGAAGGGCTTGGGCTTCTATAGTTTCCAATTGAGAGACCACTGCATAGCATGGCCTTTTAAAGCCTTCCCTAATGAAACTGTTCCATCTTGAACCACTCAAAGTCTGGGTTTTCCAGAGGCTCATCCTTTAAATCGCACCTGCTTGAGTAGCTTTGGTTATGAGTTTCAAGGCAGGAGTGAAGGAAAGAGCCCCTCAGGTTTTGATCAGTTAAAAGGGCTGTTGCCCCCACTACTCTCAGAAAGGTGGACATCCCTGTACTATGTTATTCAGAGGTTTGGAGAAATAAGATACTGGTTGAGAAATCTCACCCAGTTTCTGGACTAACACTCTTAGAGCCACTCCCTTTTTCTCAGTTACATACAGAAAGAAAGGATTTTTAGGTTAGGGGTTCCTAAGGTGGAAGGGCTAATTAAAGCATGTTTTAAGGCATGGAAGGCAGTTTACTGGTCTGTTCCTCATTCTAAGGGATGGTTATCAGTCCCCAAAATAGCACTGTTGTTAACTGCATCCAAGAAAGGGCCTCACAAGGGGGGCAAGTAAAAAAAAGAAACACATGAGGAGGAGAAGTATAATGGTCCATACCAGGAAGCAACCATGCAGCAAATGATCTCCCATCTTCGGGCTGCCCTGTTGATTTTTTATTGTCTTATTTTTGGCATACAATAACATATTGCTACAGGGTTAAGCATAACATGTCAATCAGTTTATATAACATGCCAATTAGATTATATAATATGCTATGTTACTGTTCCTCAACTGTCCTCAACCCCAAGATAGCTTAGGGAACAGTTGCTACAACCTAGGTCTATCAGCTACCTTTGAATATAGGCCCAAGGGTATGTGTAGATGGGGGCTGCCTCATTGGTGCCAACAGCCAGTTTTCTGCAGCTGGCTAGGGCTGGGGCCGTCACTCAAACTTGACCATCCTCACACTCCACCCCCGAGGGTGATGGCCCTGGAAATACTGGTGGTACCCTGTAGCCATATGCCACAACAGGAATATACACAGCAACAGACAGTATACATCCCATCCCAATGAGGATGCCCCCTAATTCCCATTTCCAGGTTCCCAAGGAGTTCCACCAGTCCTGTACCAGGTCAGCTTGTAATTGTTGGATTTGTTGGACCTCATGGTTCATGACCTTTAGAGCGGCCTGTGTGGATTCCTTATGATCGGCAATGTACACACAACATTCAGTATGTATCAAGGCACATGTGCCATCTTGGACTGCAGTGAGTAAATATAAGGCCATGCAGTTTTGTGACACATTGTGGTGGATTTGATCAATCTCCTCTGTTAACTGGGCAGTCGGATACTCAGAAGCATTTAAAACTTGTGCAGTATGCTGTGCCAAGGCTTCTACATCTAATTCTACTTTAATAGCCATGACCCCAGGACAAAGTATAGCTAATGTATAGAACTACCATGGGACTCTCTGGGTTCTATGCCATCTGTGATATACAATATCCCATTTCCAGGGTAACTGGGGTAGGGTGGATAAGATCTGCCCTGCTATAAAGGGGCATCCCCATGTACATCACCCTGTCCAGTCAGCAGGAAGATATGGCCACCAGTGTGTTCCTCAAATCCACAAATATCCCTTGGGCATCTGGTCTGTGGGATTTGTACTTACATATGGTAGACCATTCCACCAATGGGAGCCACCTGTAACATACTGAGTAACATTACACATATATATGGGGACCTCCCCAGCTCATCAGTGGGGTCCCCCTTTTGTTCAATACATTTAGGTGCAATGCTATGCAACTCTACATGTTTAGCAGGAAGCCAGTCCCATCTATGAAATAAGTTATAGCCAAACTATGGCCTGGCTGAGTCCATGTCACGGTGCAACAAGCGTTTGACATGGTGACACATGACCTCCCACTCTGGGGTGGTTCAGTCAGCCATCTCCAGCCAGGTCCAATTGTCCCAAGTGACAAGGGTGATTCTCCATGTGAGGCCTCCCACTGAACTGGCTGGGAGTTCTGTATACAGCCAGGAATGACACTTGTACACTCAAGGATAGGTACGGGCCCAAGCAAGCAAATTGTTGGCATGTATACTAAGGGTGATAAGACAAACGAGAAAGAGTGACTAAAATGGTTAACTCATGTCCACCTAAGAGGATGCAACCTAATCACTCATCCCATGACAAGAATGTTTTGCTCTGTGGCATACAGCCAGGCTGAGTGTACCACACATGGGGCCCATCCACTGAGGGCTGTGGTGCCATATCCTTGAACTGCATCAAAATGGGGGAACTCATTATGGGCCAGAGAGCCAATATAAACATCCCTTTCAAAATTGTTTCTGCTGTTGATGACACTGTCACTTCTACCTGCAAGAGCCAAACATTGGTTATCCAAGGCATGATTGACAATTTCCTTTGTAATCCTGTTCCCCATGGAGCAATAAGAGTGAGTCACCTTACACGGGGTGACTTCAAGGTCCAAGGCCTTACCATGGTTTTAATTTCTCTGCCATAGAGCAGGGTTACAGCAGGTAACAGAATATGTCCCTATGGCCCCATCTAGGGCTTCAGCAAGGGGTCTTTTGTTGTAATTTGCAACTGGATCAGAGCCACTGCTCTATGCAGAAAGGCTTCTATGGGCATTATGCCACTCCATTGGGGGCACTCATTCAATTGTTAGACCATGGTCCACAGCCTGTTACACCATTTGAACAGGGAGAGCAGTCCAGTACATGTTGCCTGTAATCCAGTTTTTAATAATCCATTGTATCTCTCAATCATACCCACTGCTAGGGGGTTATAGGGGACATGAAAGGTCCATTGAATCCCCTGTTGATGAACCCATAATTTCATGTTGCCCACAAATGTGGGTACCCTGATCACATTCAATTACCATGGGATGGCCATATAGGGCATACAATTGCTGTAAAGCATGAATTGTACTAATCTGCATTGCTTGGGTAAAAGGGTAGACAAATAACAAACTGGTGGCAGCATCCATGGCTGTGAATATATACCAACACTCTCCACTCCTACATAATCCAGCTGTCACTAAGTCAAGGGAACTCGACCTCATTCAATCTGTTCCATGGTACAGGGCAAAGGCTGTTGATCCATGAGAGAGCATTGTGGACATCCCCTACATGCTTCCCATAGGTCCTTCATTCCTACCTCTAGGTCCCATAAATGGGTGGCTTTTGACATTGTGGGGAATCCTGCATGCATCAATTTATGATGCAACCATATGGCAATGTCCTGCACAGTGTTTACCTTCAGGGTTAATTTCATTAACTAATCTGCTTGCTTCATCATTTCCAGGACAGCCAAGTGGGCAGTGAGTAGCCACATGATATATCACAACTTCTTTCAAAGTCCCCATTCCCAGAGATCTTCCCACATGTGCCTTCCCCATATTGGTCTATGGGCCATGAGCCAATCCATTTGTTTCCATACTGGTAAACATACTGCAAGGCCTTTAAAGACAGGCCAACAATCAGTAAAAAGAGTTAGGGGGCTTTCTTCTTTTCCTACAATGAGCCATACAGATCACAGTTTATCCCATTGGCTACTTTAACTAAAGCCCATTTTATACCATATGATGTCAGTTTTAGGTTGGATGGCTACAGCTATCAACTGAGCAGACTGGCCTCGACTGGCCCTGTCTGTATGCCATACAGACTCTTGGACTGTCCCTTCCCCAGCCTTAAAGGGGGATTGGGCACCCTGGATGGGGGTTACTTCTGCCTCAGGATTCAATGTTCACACATATGTTAACGGTCCCAAAACTTGTTGCAGTGTTTTACTTAGAGAACTGGAAACAAAAGAGCTTTGCTCTTCTAAATATGCACCCCACTTAGCAAGGGTTCCTGTTTGAGCTACTCCACTATGAGACTGGGCTATCCAGTTTTGTACCCATCTTTGATTGGGTATGTGGTGAATATTTTCACTGGGATCTCTCACATTACAGTCTCAGTACTCTGGGCCGTGGCACATACAGTGGCCAGTTGCTTCTGTATCAAACTAAAATGCTTTTCTGTCTGTTTCCACAGTTGGCTCCAAAATCCAATTGGCAGACAGAGTCATTCTGTATGTTTTCATAGACCCCCAACCATAACCATCTTCTGTCATATGTACATCTAATTCAAGCGGTCAACAAGGGTCTGCCACTAAGAGAGCCTGGGCATGTTTAATGGCCTATTTGGTGGCCTCAAATGCCACCTCAGCTTCATCTCTCCAGTACCAGGTGGCCCCCATTCAGGTCAACTTAAACAGTGACTTCAAAATCTGGACCAACTGTGGCACAAAGACTCGCCAATACCCCAAAAGGCCCAAGAAAACCTACAGGTGTCGCACTGAAGAGGGGCAGGGAAAGGCTTGTGTTTTATCAGTAATAGCTTCTGGGATTACTTTTGTCTTACCTGACCACACAATACCCAAAAATTTGACAGATAAGCGAGGCCCTTGCAACTTGTCCTGATTTATCTCCCATCCTCACTCTTGAAGATGTGTTATCAATATGGGCACTGATGCTCCCAAATCTGCAAGAGAATCACAGGTTAACATAACATCATCAATAAAATGAAACAATTGTATTGTTCCTGAGTGCTTCCATTGTGCTAAGTCCTTAGCTATTAAGTTATGACAGATGGTGAGGCTATGAACACATCCCATTGGCAAAATGATAAAAGCCCATTGATGTCCTTGCCATGTGAAAGCAAATTGATTCTGTGCAGTGTCGGTGATAGCAATGGAAAGAAGGCATTTGCTAAATCTAAAACAAAATGATATGTCCCCAGAGTAAGAGTCAATGTGTCCACAAGATCCAAAATAGAGGGCACAGCCTCATGAAGGGGAGGAACCACCTTGTTCAACTCTCGGTTAACAACAGTTATACACCAAGTCCCATCCAGCTTGTGCACAGGCCATACTGGAGCATTACGGGAGCTATGTGCCACCTGGAGGATATGAACTTTAGCCAATTCCTAAATGGTAGCAGTAATTTCATCATGCTCACCTGGTAATCTACACTGCTTTATCATAACAGTCCAGCAAGGCTCTGGCAAGGTCACGGATGGATGATGAGCATGTCCCCACACTATGGACTTAACTGTTTGGACATGCAAGTGGAACTCTTCAATAGTTGTCTGCAAGGTAACATTGTGCAGTACATCTACACAAAGTATATATTCTGTAATGGAGGAGATGCACACTGAAAATTCCCGGGGAGGGAGGCAACTGATTCCCAAGATCACCTTAGTCCAGACAACTCGTAAGGACCACTGGCTTGTTTGTCCTTATCCATCTACATAGGCATATGAGCCCATGAATTTTTCAGGCTGTCCATATAGAAGCATATATTCAGCTCCTGTGTCCACTAGGTCAAGAACTCCCTGAACATTTTGTGGGACCAGTGGATGGCTAGTTCCACAAAGGGCTTCCAGTCTTCCAAGGGTACCCATCTCAGACTCCTCAGCCTTCATCCTATGTAAGGGTAAATGCCAGCTCGAGGGTCCCTCCAGGGTATTTGTCAAATAGTCACTCAATTGAGCAACTGCCCATATCTGCTTTTTCCTCTGCACATTGTACTGCATTGGCTCTAACTGGCACCAAAGACCCAATAGGACCATATTTGGCTTCACATCTCTCTTTGCCCAGGCTACTCTGGCAGCCCACAAATCATTCCACATTTGCATGCATATCACCTTTATCAGTCCCCTTCTAAAGTTCTGTGCTTGTAGTTTCACCACTCACCTAGGTGTGAAACTATCCCTTCCTTCATTAGACATGGGACAAGTTTGCATATGGAAATTCTCTGCCTCTCCTAAGCTAACCATCATGGCTGTCACTTCATGCACTGGTCGGCCAACATATAGGGTGAGAATCACAATCAGGGAACCGAATGATAGAGACATGGCATACTGCACTAAAAGATCTCTCATTTGGCTTGTAAACTGTTTTGCATCTGGCCCTTGATTACCAGGATTAAACATAGCATTACACATGCCCATCTCTTGAACCACTTGCATTAAGTTGACATAGGTTGTCCATTGACTCACCGCATCCAGTATTTCACCAGGATCCCACCACACAGTGTGAATTGTGGCCTGCAACCATTCCATCAGTGGATAGTTAGAATTTCCCCCAGCATGGTGGTGGGCATTCAACAGTCATTGTCTTAGCAGCAGATGGCTTGTCAGAGATGCCAATTTTTTAATCTCTGCTCCAGAACACAAAATGCCATCAACCCCAGTATCCCACAGCCAGAGCACCCATGCAGCTGTGGGCTCTCTTGGTTTCTTCTGAAATTGCGATCCCAATTCAACCAGTTCTGCCTGTGAATAGGGATGGTACACAGTGTGCTGGACTACTTGGGGCTGCCCCATGGGAGTGCCTCCCTACACCATGTCCTGTTCATGCTTCATCTTCTGAGTAACAACCGGGTTGGCTTCTTTATAGCCCTTTCCTCAACTTCCTCCCAGAACTACTATCTACTAGCTCATCCTGGTGCTCTTGCTTCTGCTCCAGGTGCTGCATTTGACTATGTAACTGTTTCACCACCTGCTCCATCTCCCACAATTGGCTTGCTTGCTTCAGCATTTCCTGTGTGGTAACTCGAAGCAAGGACAGAAACACCTAGCCCACCCAAACAGCTGCTGCATGCAGTTTCATCTCCCCTAACAGAACCTCAGCTTGCTGCAGAGCACTCAATAAAGCAGCTGGTGTGTTATCTGGGATCTCCACAGGTAAAGCACACCAGTGGTACAGCCACTGTGCCACCCCAGCCCACATACAGGTGGGCGACCACCCAGGGCCCATACTCCCTACCTCCTCTTCAGCAGGTGCAGTAGATATGCAGGGTGACTCCTTATCCTGCTGACTATGAAAATTGTTAACTGCATTCAAGAAAGGGCCTTGTGAGGGGAGCAAGTGAAAAAACACATGAGGAGGAGAAATATAATGGTCCATATCAGGCAGCAGCCATGCAGCAAAACAATCATTCACCTTCAGGCTGCCCTGTTGGTTTTTATTGTCTCATTCTTGGCTTACAATAATGTATTGATACAATGGTAAGCATAACATGTCAATCAGGTTCTATAACATGTCAATTAGATTATATAACATACTATGTTATTGTTCCTCATCTGTCCTCAACCCCAGGATTATTTAGAGAACAATTGCTACAAGCTAGGTTTATCAGCTACCTTTGGACACAGGCCCAAGGATGTGTGGAGATGGGAGCCACCTCATTGGTGCCAATAGCCAGCTGCCTGTAGCTGGCTAGGGCCAGGGCCATCACCTGAACTTGGCCATCCTCACACACCTATAACCCCATTGTTGTCCCTTAGTATTGAAAAATATATCTTCTTGCCAGTCCTGCAAAATATTACAATATTACTGTTAACTATTGTCCAAAAGTTACATTAATTGTAATTTTCTGTGTATCACCATATTCTTAGCACTTTGTAAAAGAAGAGCATTCTTATATTTATACTATTAACCACAATCTTCATCTACCACCAAAATCACTACATTATATATCCCTAGATTATTCTCTAGTTTTTTTTCAAATGACATTTACTTCCACAGAAAGTAATTCTAGTTATTCTAGTGGGTGCAAAATGCAGATTTTTAAAAAACTTTTAATCGATAAATGTTGATATTTAGAAAAAAAAATTTTTACACTTCCACATGCTCTTATGGTTTTTATCCTTTGTGGTTCTGTTAATGGAATCTTTTATCTCTTGTGATTTGGAAAGTTAAACCACCATTCTATATTTTAGTATATCTTACTTGGTATTGATGTCTTATATTTTCAGAGATGTCTGAATTATATCTTTACCTTCAAATGTTTGTATCTCTATTTATGAAATATAGGGGTTGTAATGATCTTTTCTCATAATGACCTGGTCTGATTGTGATCTCAATGATATGCTCATCTCATTAAAGAAATTGAAACATATTCTCTGCTTTTCTCCTGTCCCAGAGAGTTTGTGTAAGTTGGGTGGTTTATCTTCCTTAAATGGAATAGTTCATCAGCCTGAGAGTCTCAGACTGTAGTTTTCTTTCTGGAATGTTTTTGGTGGGTTGTAGCAGGTTGCTTTGTTTTTTAAAAAAAATAATGGCTTCAATTTCTTTAACTAATAAGAATTTCTAATATTTCATGATTTGTATGTGTGTATCAGTTTTGCTAGCCAGTTTTCAGACTTGGTACCCTTTGATCTCTGTAGTCCAACTTTTTAGGCCTCAATATTTCATTCAAGTCTTCATGTCCTGTTGGTGTCCATAGGCTCTTTACAGACTGTGGCTGTTTTGATTCCTAATTTGGTTAATTTTTCCCTCATAATCAGTTTTACCTAGAGGCTTATTAGTTTTATTTATAGATTAAAATAACAAGATTATAATTTAGTTAATTTGTTTCCATGCTATACTTATTTTCTATTTCATTCATTTCTGCTCTTTTTAGTATTGGCTTTTTTCTATGGGCTTTCATTTTGGTTTTTTGTGCTTTTTAGTTCTTAAGAAGGAAGCAGAAGTGGTTTTCAATCTTCCTTCTTTTCTAAAATGTTCCTTTGAGGTTTGCCAAAAGATCTGCAAGTCCAAATACAGTAGAAAGTCTATTCTTCTGTTTCTACTGCAACAGTTTCTGAAAATTGGGCATCACCAAGTGAAAGCAACATTCCAAAGTGTTCAGGGGGCATTGAAAAGTTATAGTAAAAGAAAAAAGAAAAACATGTGGGAGTTGGCTGTTGACAGGTGAGTTCTGGTCTTAGCAGCATATTGTAACATGGAGACAGAAGGAGACTTACTGGAAACTGATGAACCAGATGCTGTGTGAGAACTTCCCTCTCCCTCACTGTGATAAGATTGCACTTAGAGGCAGGTGTCCACCTGCCCTGGTAAAGGAGCCCAGTGGCTGAGGAAGAAGCATCAGCCTATCGTATATGAAGATTATTTACCTGTAGAGAACAGGCAACACTTGATCAACATACTGGATTTGATATTCCACAGGTAGCTTCTGAGCTTGGATGGCAGTTTAGCACAGATTCCCAGAACAGGCTTTAATGCTGCTCTCATAGTTTCTTGTGCACCAGTTGCCTGATTCACCACTGGAAATGGTATCTCTTGCCTTTGTTCCCAAATCCCATAGCAGACTTTAATCACCACATTCAAAGGCAGATATTCCATAAGCTAGAAAAAGAAGCAAATGCAATAGAAAATAAAGATATTATAGAAACATATACTGCAAAGGTAAAACTTGTAAAAGAGCTCCAGACTTTTCTCCACTAAGGGCTTTCTCTCCTACTCTATCACTTGGTTAGAAGTTTATAGTTCAGTGTGCCTAGTAGTCAGATGATTGCAAAATTAAGCAAACAGGGAGGTAATGTTCCACAAAGCAAATTAATGTTTATGGAAAAATTAAGTTGATTCCATCTATTGGAGCTAAGGAAGCACCAAAATAGAAGAATAATTAGGGGATAAGGTGAGGGAGCCAACTATACACTTTTATACCAGGCAAAAACTATACTACATACAAAGTGTCTCTAAAGGAAACATGATAAACAGGCACAGCAACAGAACAGGAGATCCATTGAAATGAATAAAAAGTCTGGAACTAATCACAACTCTGTATGGAAATTTAGTATATGACAAAGCTATCCCACATTTCTGGGAAAAATGGACTTTTAAATAAATAGTGTAGGGAAAACTAGATAGCAATTTTGGGGAAAAAAAAACAATAAAATCCAAGTTGATCAGAGATATAAATGTAAAAACCAAAACCATACAAGAGCTAGAAGAAAGAGTGATTTCCATGGTAACCTAAGGAAGAAGCCTTTTATAACTATCCTTTAAAATATCTGATGCAAGAGGTAGGCAAATCCAGCTCAGAGGTGAGTGAAAAAATGCTGACCTGAGGTACTGCAGACTTTCCACTGCAGTGGGGGCCTAAGTAAAGGACAGCACCAAAGCTTCTCAAGGTTATAGAGGTAAAGAATAAAGCTAAGGGTAAGATACTACAATTGGTTACATTGTTCAGCATCCCAAAGGTGGGTTACATGGACTTTTATGGACAAGGCACATATAAAAAATACAGAGATGTTTTACCATTTACAGATCATGAATAATGATGCTCCAAAAAACTTCCCACTGTCTTATTTTTTAGGATATCTCTTAACCCTGACACCACAATTATTCCAGTCTTGTGACTACTAGCTTAGAAAGAAAGGTATGGGGGCACTGCAACATAGCCAGTGAACAGAAAGACACATTGATCCATTATAAATGATTTTAATCTCTCAAAATATTTAAATGCACAGTTTGGATAAACACTCAAGTGCTCAACCAATTTTCTGATGTATAGCAAAATGTACGAGCTTTAAAACATGCATTCTTCAGTTTTCATATATATATTTCTCATATATATAATTTTTTTGCTTCTGTCTTTCAAAATGGAACAATGGGTATTTTTAGCTTAAGTATTGTTACTTGTACAGCCATTTTAATTGCACATTTTAGGAAGACACAAAAATAAGGTTATTTCAATTTCAATAAGTTAAAATTGTGTATTTGTAAAATGAAAAGCCCTCATCAAAATACACTTCTCACTAGGAAAAATAAATAAGGTAGATAAATGGATCTACACAAATTTTTAAAAATTAACCTGGGTATGTTTCAGTGTGGTACATGAATCCATATCAAGCACATTTTCCCTTATTCTTCCAGAGATGTTTGTCTTCCAAGTTGAATACATTTTACATAATTTAAATAGAGACTTTAGGATCCCCACATTTGTTTTTCATTCCACATCATCTTTGGTTAAGCACTGAGCGCTCATATTTCTCTGACAGATTGTTGGGAACTTAGTGAGAAGCACCTGAAACAGTGGTGGTGGAAGAGTTCATGGTAAAACTTGCCATCACAGCTGTGGCTGTTCACAGAAGGCAGTGGCATTGCTCAAATGCTCTGCAGCCTGCTGATATTCACCTTGGGTGGCTAACTCCTTCACTGAGTTCTGTTTCTTCAAGGAAGAATTTCTGAACAGCTTTGCCACCTTTCAGATGTGATAATTTGGAAAGCCTGGCTCTCTGCTTGTCAAGTTTCTGTTTCTTTCTTGGCTGCCACAGCCTGTTTTGAAACTGGGGTCACTCCATCTCTTGTGGTTGAAGTAAATACAGTACCCATTGCAAAGGGTCCCATGTACACCAGCAGTGAGGCTACTTTTCTGACTTAACATTTTCTCTTGGCTGCAGAGTATAGTGGGCAGTGGCAGCCCATGAAGGAGTCATTGGCTGCCAAACCCCTGATTATAATTTTTTGAAACAATGTTATCATTTTTATCTTCTGTACCTGACTGCATTCAGGCGTCACCAAATTATGTGTCATCATGGCAAATGAAAACAGGTTATAAATGAAAATACATAGACAGTGTTCTCACAGAATGCACAAGAGGTGTCAAAATGGGTGATATAGGAAGCTCTTCTTTCTGTTTGTATCTATTTTTCTAGCAATTCAAATTGGTGAGGAAGTGGCAAGATGAGTTAAATAAAATTAGCAAGCAGGTAGTCATGATAGCTGTGTGACATGGATATCTATTCCTCTTTTAATATCTCCAAATAAAATGTGAAATGAAAATAATTTTCTTTCATTCTCTAAAAGAGGTTAAAATGCAAAGCTATGTGGCTTCCAAACACTGATAGCCTCCACTGAAAATGTTTAATTTAGCTGAGGGATAAGGATGTAGTGGGAAACACAGTATACAGCAGTCCTTGGGTCTGAAACAGAACAAAATCCCCATTGAAGACAGCACATACATCACAAGGATAATGTGGTGATCTGTGGGGTGGGAAGGGTAAGGGGTGGGGGTTGGGCAAGATGAGGGCATAATGGGCTGGCAGCAGGCCCTGGGTTATACTAGGCCCAGTGGACCCGACCTGGTTCCCTCTCCTGACTCAGTTCCTTCTCCCTCTTTTGGAACCATCTCTCTTTATATCAGGTGATGGCTGTAAATCATGCCACTGTGACCATGGGTGCAATTCAATACTTACCTTCCTGAGAAATGCCAATCTGTCTTCCATAGTGTCAGCAGAAGCCTGTGCGATTTTACAATCCCACAAACAGTGAATGAGCATTCCTCTGCCTTTCTCCACATCCTCTCCAACACTAATCAGTATTTTAAATTAACTTTTTTATTTTTAATTTTTGTACTTTTATTGACAAGGTGTATTAAAAGCAAACAAACAGCACATACACCAGATGTTTTACCATATTGCACATACAGATGTTCCAAAAAAGTTCTATTTATTTTGTTGTTTTAGGATACCTCTTGCCCCTGGAAAAAAAAATATTCCAGGCTGGGAAATAGATGTGGTTCAACCACTTGGGCACCCACCTACCACATAGGAGCTCTCAGGTTCAGGTCCCAGTGCCTCCTAAAGGAAGATTAGCAGACACCACCTCCTGAGACACAAAAGAACTAGATCCCACTCCTGCCTCAACAAGCTAGATCTGCCCCCACCACCATGAGCAGCCAGCAGAAACAGCAGCCCATGGGGAGTAGAGTGGCTCAGCCTATTGGACACTCACCTCTCATTTGAGAGGTTCTGTATTCAGATCCTGGTGCCTCCTAGAGAAGGTGAGCAAACAATGAGCAGACAGATGAGCAATCCATCTGGGGGAAGGGGAAAATAAAAAAGTAAATTAAAAATAAATTAAAAATTAAAAATAAAAAATTTCCAGTCCTGTGGGTACCATCAGCTTGAAAAAGAGGCAGTGGTTATGACCTGCAGCATAGTCAATATACAGAAATACACATAGTGCCATGAGAATTTTTAAAATATTCTGTACATTTTTGCATCAGGAACCCATCAAATGATGTGGCATCATGACAATGAAAAGAGATTTAAAATGAAGAAGGTGATTACATAGACATATATGAGTTTGTTAAGTTCTCACCAAATGCATGAGAGGTGCTGACATGGGTGATTTAGCAAGGTGTTTTTCAGATTTAAGATAGTTTGCTTAGCAACTCTCAGTGGTGAGGAAGCTGCAAGATGAGTTAAACAAAATTAGCAAGTAGGTAGTCATCACTGTGTGATATGGTTTTCTACTTTTTTTAATAGCTCCAAGTAAAATGTGAATGGAAGAAAATAATTTATCTTTTATATTTTATCTTAAAGAGAAAATGCAAAAGTACATGGCTTCCTAGCAGTGACATAGCCACCACAAATATTTAATTCAGCCAAAAGACACAGATCTAATAGACACCACAGGATATATCCATCCTGGTGTCTGAAACAGCACATTATCCCTGTCAGTGACAGAAGACAGTATGCACCAGTAAGTGCTTGCACTCATCTGTGTTCATTCCACACTAGAATATAGCTTAGTAGATTCCAGAGTTCTTTACAGATGTGTGAGGAAGACCACAGTTTTCAAGTCCATCAGGAAAAGATACCATCTTATTTCTATGCCCAATCACAACCCTGCCTGGGAAAATAATCAATGATTTTCCCCCTGACTGATGCATTTTCAAGAAAGCAAGCATCCCAGAAGAAAAACTGAATGTCTGTTGTGAGGTTTGTATTTTGGCTTCAATGATGGCCCTGCAAATCGATCCTTATGCTTTGGTCTAGAAATGTACTGCTTGACTTGCATTTCTGAATTAATGAGGACATCACAGATTTTAAAATGAAATGTCTTGTTCTGCAGTCTTGGCCCCTTATGGCCATTCTCCATTTTTAATCTTGATCTGGGTCTAGGATAGGACTTCATAGGACCAACCACATGACTGAGTTTCAACCATGGTCTTGTTTTTAGATCCTGTGTTGTGTGCTTCTAGTTGTGATGGGAAGTTCACAGCTAGTTTGCAAAGTGAACAATAAAGTGATTTTTTTGGGGGTTGGGAGTGGGGTGCTTTTTCATCTTCTGATTCACAAACACCACTGGGAGTTCCATTTGGGCTCTTGGAAGGAGAAGTGGCTGCTACCAGTGGTGGCAGGGGTGTTGTGCTAGATTTGAGGAGAAACTAGCTGATTTCTGGGCTTGAAGGCTGACAACTGGTGCTGAGAGCTTTTAACTTCGCTTTGTTCTCTGATCTGTGAGAATTGTTGCCTGTGAATGAGGTGATGGTACAGCTGGTATTCTTTTCACTGTTCTGGAAAGAAACCATTTTTGGCTTAATTTTTGTTGCATCTAGCTTAGTGTGTTTACTTCCTTTGTGGGGAGCCTTGGCCTGGCTATCTGAATTAAAATGAAGCTGACAGACATGACAAGAAATAAATTGTTTCTTTTCTGGGGAAATGAACTCTCCAGATGTGTGGTTGAGGACTGATTTTTGCAGTCCTCATTCCTTAGCTTCAATAGATGGAATCAACTTAATTTTTCTGTACATATTAAATTGCCTTGTGGAACCTCACCTCCCTGCTTAATTTTGCAATCCTCTGACTACTAGCCACAGTGAACTCAACACTTCTAAGCAAGTGATAGAGTAGGTGAGAAAGCCCTTTAGTAGAGAGAAGTCTGAAGCTCTCTCACAAGCTTTAACTTTGCAGGATATGTTTCTATGACATGCTTATTTTCCATTGCATTTCTTTCTTTTTTTAGCTTTTGGAATATCTGCTTTTCGATTTAGTGATTTAAGTGTGCTAGGGGATTTGGAGACAAAGGCAAGAGATACCATTTCCAGTGGTGAACCAGGCATCTGGTGCTCAAGAAACCACCAGAGCAGGGTTAAAGCCTGTTTTGGGGATCTGCACTAAACTGCCATCCAAGCTGAGAAGCTGCCTGTGGAATATCAAATTAATTATGGTGACCAAGTACTGCCTGTTCTTTGCAGGTAAATAATCTACATGTGGAATGGGCACAGGATGGTATAGGTTGATGCTTGAAGTTGAAAACTGAAATTAAGGTGGTTGCTTAATTGAATATCATTCTTTTGAGGAAAAGCTAGCAGAAGTACTAATTCCTCAAGTTCAAATATGTATACATCCTGCACTTAAATGTTCACAAAATAAATTGGTTAAGAGATAAATTGCCAAAATGAACAGATATTGCATGATTCTATCTCTGGCAGGTATTTAGATTATGCAAGTTGATATAGAATGATGTTGAGAGCACGTTGCCAGAGGCAGGGGGCAGTGGAAATGGGCAATAGTGTATAAGCTGTGTAGGGCTTCTGTTTGGTGTGAAGTCACATTGTGGGAATGGATGGTGGTAAATGTATTGCAACTTTACAAATGTGTTTAATCTTACTGCACTGTAAGCTTGTGTGTGGCTGGCAGGGAATCTTTAGGTTTTAAAAGAAGTTGACAAGGAAATTATTGGTACATCTGAAAAAAATTTAAATATGTTTTGCATGCTTAAGACCAATGTAAATTTCTTGATCTATATAGCCTTAATTAATTATTTACATAAGTGAATATATTTGTTTCTGGGAAATCTACAGAGAAGTAAAGTTTTCAAGGGGCATAAAGTATTCAACCTTCCTTCAATCATCAGAAGATAGATGATAGATAGATATATAGAAAAGAATGATGGCACCCATCTATGAATGACAAGCAAAATAAAGGCAAGGAGATCTACATCAAGACTTTTTCTGATTAACCTTTCCAGTGCCAAGGGCAAAGTAGTAATTTGAGCATTTGCCTCTAGCTCAAGGTAAGCAGAGCTCAGTCCATAGTCAGTGTTTCTTCCTGCAAGGATACCCTTCTTGACTCCAGTGTCTACTGGCATCAGTTTTATTTGTCAACAATGTGTGAAGTCTTCCCCCAAGGAATCTGCCCCATATCCAACTTCAGTTTCTCTTGTTAGTAGATAAAACAGTTCTTCTTGGCACTGTGTGCTTCAGAAGGTGCAAGAGAATTATGTCTAAACTCAGCCAATCTCTGCATGCTATAGCCTCCAATGTCCATTCATTTCATTGCCCAGATAGACAACTTGAAATGAGCACACAGGATATCTACTCATGGACTGAAATCACCTTCCTTTCTTATAATAAGTTTCTTTTGAAGGGCATTGACATATCTGATTTTAATGCATGCCTCAAATTCCCATGGTGATTCCAAAAGAGCAATGCCCCACATGGGCATGTTTAAAATCATAAGATATTAGGTATGTTTATAGCAATACAAAAACACTTGGAAGTCTGAAAAGCAGAAATCCTTATTGCATATAGCTCTAAACAAGGGAAGGCTGCCCCACAGGGCTACACAGAGCAGCTAAGGAGAGGATAAACACAAGCTGGAGCCATGGGAGGCAGTTAAGTATAGCAGAAAAGTTAAGGTTAGCAAGGATTTAAGGGCTCTCTGTATTGGCTAATCTTATTAAGTCTTTGGGCTCTGGGACATAGGGGATATACTTATTTATTTGGTAGCTTGTCCTGAGGAGATTAGCATGGGTGCATAGAGGTGTCAGTGTATGAGAGACTAAGACAATTGTGGTGTGTGGCTTTAATTAGCTGCTCAAGAGAAGGAACTGATAGGCCCCTATCCAGGTCCTCAAAACTGAGTTGACAGCATTTCAAAGAAACTATGTTACAAGTAACCCCTGATTCTTCACCTCAGTTTTCAGTTTGATTATTTGGCCTAAATAGGAGACATACAAAGAATAGGTCATAAACTGATCTAAATGGCATAGAAGGTATCTTATTATGATAGTTAAAGGAAGAAACCAAGTTGGAACATGAGAAGTCCCTCAAGGCTGGCTTATAGGAGTCCCCAGTTGTTTGGCATTAACCAGAAGTAAAAAATCAGGTATGGCAGGGTTTTCTATTAACATTTTGGTTGAATTATGTGGTGTGCTAAAGGCATGATATATACTTTCTATGGTGATGATTTCATGGTGCAGGCTTTTAGTTAGAGTGTCTTCTTGTCCAATGCTATTAATCTACATACAAGTATTAACATTACAAACACCTTTCTGATTCTCTAATACTTAATTGAGAGCCAATCAATTTTCAAAAGCCATTTGTGCATGGGTTATCTGTCCTTGATTAAGCAGACCTAGTATTTGTTATCTTTTAGAAATATGAAATACTAGAGTTGTAGAATCTCTAATTAGATGTCAGTGATTTGTAATAGATGGATTAGAGCAATGGTCCCTGCAGCCACTACAGCAAGTCTTAAATGGATTGCAAATATCAGTATTATACCTATGGCTGTGAGATCTGAATAATATTTGGCTGGGTCAGGGAAGAATGAGTAACATTAACATAACAAGGAAGGCCAAAGGGGCACAGAATACCTGTTTGTGACAGGGGTAGTGGATGAGCAAAGCAGTACAGGTTAGCTCCCTTGTTTGTGGGCCACAATTATTCTTCTAAGGCATTATCTTTAGATTGGAAAAATTGTACCTCACCTTAGGTAACTGAGAATTACTAAAGAACAGGACTGGAGGAAGACAGTGACTTCTGTTGGGCATAGAGCGAGGGTGAGGTGTTGCCCATTAGGTTACTTATGTCTGCCACATATGGAAGCAACCTAAGAACAATCACCAGTGGCCATGAGGGGCAGGCAACACAGATACAGGAGAAGTGGCAGTTTGGAAGAGGTTTTAACTCCCAATATTTTCCATCTCTGTGTCAGATATGAGCTGGATAAAGGTTTGGAAGCAGGCAATTACAAATCCAACAGTTATTGTTAGTCAATACATAAGAGACTAGTTTGGTTAATGTATGTATAGACTGAACATCTGTGTAAATATACAAGGGGCTGGGGTGTTGGGTTTGGCTTTAATTTGCTGTGTAATATTTTGGAAGTCTAGAGGGGCAGGCATTGTTAGGGGAGACTGAGGAGAGAATATGGATTATGAATAATGGCAAAGGGGGAGGGAAAGAAATTGGAGGGGAACAAACAGCACATTAGGAAGCCAGCAAATTTCTCCTGTTTTACCTAAGAGAAAACATAACGTGGATACCTCAGTAAGGTCATCCTTTAGATGAGAGGTGATAGTGGGAACCATAATCTTGGAGGCACTGTAGTTATTGAGCTGGGTCCCACAAGCAGTTAAAATGGTAAAAATTAGTATTACATTCATGAGGGACATAAATTAAATTATTATTTTACAAGTATCACCAAGGAAAGCTGGGTCACCGGGCAAGCAAACTGCACTGTCTAAAAAATCACTCAATGTTGTGGGTCTCACACTTTAAAACAGGACTTGACACTGTGATTAGTACCTGAAGAGTTGAGGGTATCTGGGATCTTTCATGGGTGGAAAGACTTCCCATCTCAGGTGTAGTTGGGACTCCTTACAATTGTTTAGAATGCAGGGGCTGTGATCTCCAATTGTGAACTCTTGGGCTGGGGAACTGTTGTCTGAGGTAATGTCATGTTTAGTAGTGAGCTCTTGGGCTAGGATGATGTCATCTGGGATGCGGGGCAGGGTTATCCTTTCCAGATGGAGAATCTCTTGGATTGAAGAGGGTCTTGTTTTTATAGCTCTATGGCATTAAAATGAGGCTGAGCTGTATGTCAAATTGGAAGGCAACACTAGGTATAGAGACTGACTTGCAAATATATTGTTTTTGGTGGGGGGATGAGTGCTTCCTTGTCTCCCTCCAGATCCTCCCCTGCCCTAGGATTTTTCTTTTAATTCAAAAATTGGGGGACCTTTATGGTCAAGGTACCATCAATAAAATACACAGATCTTTTACCTTTTAGAGATCACAGATACAGATGCTCCATAAAAGTCCTAACTCTTTGGCCATTTTAGGATAATTCTTGCCCTGATAGCACCCATATTCCAGTCCTGTGACTTTCAGCTTAGAAAGTGTGGTGTGAGGGCCATGCCACATAATCAGGGAACAGAACATCACACTTTTGCATTACAAATTTAGTTGAATCTCTCTAATGATTGAATAACTCAGTTTGCATAAAAAATCAAGCATTCATGTAATTTACAGTCAAATAGCAAAATGGAATATCTTTTAGAATATGAAATCTTCAGCTATAACAAAGGTATACTTAATATTCCTCCTTTAATTTAAGAGTGAGGACATGACATTTTAAAGTGACTATTATTACATGGATGTATATTATAAGGCATGATTAGGAAAGCACTGAACCCATGGTATTTTAAATTTCAGCAGATGGAAAACTGAGTATTAATAAAATGCAAAGTTGTCATCAAAATACACACTTCAGGGCAAAAGTAAATAACAGAAACACATGGATTTACACCAATTAAAAAAAATTAATCTGGGTAGGCTTCAGTGTGGTACATGAGTCTTTATCAAGCACAGTTGCCCTTATTCTGCGAGAGATCTTCATCTTCTCTATTGAGTATTTTTTAAAAATAATTTAAATTCAGCTTGCAGTATCACATGTTTGTTTTTCATTCCACATCACCTTCGGACAAGCTCTGAGCAATTACAATTCTCTGAAGAATTGTTTGGGGCTTGTTCAAAAGTACTTGGAAAACCTGGTGTAGAAGAGTTCATTATAAAACTTTTAATCACAGCTCTGGCTGTTTACACAGGTCGGAGGCATTGTTCAAATGCTCCACAACCTTCTCCTATTCTCCTTGGGCTTGTAAGTCCTTGGCCAAGCTGTGTATGTTCTAGGAAGAATTTCTGAACAGCTTTGCCACATTTCAGAGTAGGTATATTGGAAATCCCAGCTTTTGCTAGGCAAGTTTTGGTTTCCTTCCTGGCTCTCACAGCCTGTTTTTGAAAATGGGGTTACCTCCCTCTCGCAGTCCAAGTAAATACAGTACACCATGTAAACTGGCCCATGTTCAATGGCATTGAGGCAGGTTTTTCAACCAAACATTTCCCTTAGTTGCAGAGTGTAGAGTGCAATGTTGGCCTGCAAAGGGATGTGGTCCACCAACCCTCTGAGACTGAAATTTTTTGTCCAGTAGTTTTATTTTTTATCTTTTGTACATTTCCACATTAGAGAGCCACCGAATTATGTGGCATCATGACTAATGAAAACAGCTTACAGACAAAGATATATACTTAGGCATGAGGGTTTTTTTTTTTTTGTCCTCTGGCAGAATGCACAAAAGGTGTGGAAATGGCAATTTAGGAAACTCTTTTTAATTTCTGTATGCATTTGCCTAGCAACTCAGATTGCTGAAGAAGTGGCAAGATGAGGTAAAGAAAATTTGCAAGAAGGTAGTCTTGATAGCTGTGTGGTAGTGATGAAGAAAATGTTGCAGCCTTACTCCTCCCCCCACCCTTAGAGAAACCCACAGTTTTAGGAAGATATGTGCTTTTCTTCTCCTTTTCCCTGGAATCCACAATTTTAGGAAGATAATGACTCCTCTCTTCCTTAAGGCCTTCTGCTTTAGGAAGATAATCTAAACTCACACCTCTGCTTTTGTAAAACCCACTTGCTTAGGAATTTGCCCACGTGAAGTCCATACATAAGCTCATGAAAGCAAAGCTCAGGGCTCAGACTTTGGGGACTGGATTCTCTACAGAGCCCATACATTATAAAACTTTTTTCTTCTGTCTCTCCAAGTGTCACTTGGGTTTCTTATTGTCTGAACCTCACTTGCCACAACATTTGGTTCCCTGACCTGGAAACCCAAACAAGCAGGCATGTTGTGCCTCCAGCTTGGGGCTGACTGGCATGGCCAATGGTGATCTTCAAGTGAACAAGGTAGGTGCCACTTGTCCTCTTAATGGGACCTCCTTCTGAGGTGGTCCCCAAGGGCCACCTCCCCACACCCCAGCCAGACTCAGTGGGCAGGGGGACTGAACAGTGCCAGAAGACTCTGGAAAGGTAGGCCCTGGGTGCCAAGTCCTCACTCAGGCCTGTCTCTGGAGAAGGGGAGACTGATCACTTCCTGAAATCTCAAACATGAAGATCCCAGCATAGGACAGACCCTGTGGGAGGGATGGCATAATCTCTGAGTGATTGTGTGTGAGTGAGAATGACAGAGACTTGCCTCTGTTATTCCAGTCTGTGACTCCATGGCCTGTGCTATGGAGTCTGATTGGGCCCTAACCTGTTTTCCATCATATAACATAATGGCCAACCTGAACCCTGCCTGGGCACCTTAGCTAAGACAAGCCGAAGTTCTCACAAGAGACACAGACAGGTAGACATATGAGTGCATCAGAAGAGGCAATCCCTTCCTTTTTCTGTTTTGTGCCACTGACACAGGGTATGAGCTCATCACAGTCAAAGCCCACTGTCTTAGACTGCATGCTTAAGAATTTTAAGAAGGGCTTTTCTGGAGATTATGGCATCTGGATGAACCCCAGCACTCTCTGAACCTTATGTGAATTAGAGTGGCCCACTTTTAACATTGTTTGGCCATCAGAAGGGACCCTAGATTTGGCTAAGGTCTGTGCATTGTGGCTGGTTGTCACAGGAACTCCAGGGCATTCTGATCAGTTTCCCTACATCGACTCTTGGTTAGAAATAGCCCAGACTCTGCCTCCTTGTGTTTGATTCTGCATGGAACAAAAAGGACAGAGCAGGGTCTTAGTTGCACAAGGAATGGTGTCCCAGAAACTGGGTATTCATCAAGGATCCCTGGAAGAAGACCCCCCACCCCCACCATATGTTCCAGCCAATCTAGCCTCCCCTTCTCCTAGCCCAAGAGTGCAGGCAGATCTTCCAGAGACACCCCCACCTTCAGTCCCTCCAGGACTGTCAACCACATCTGGAGAAAGCCCCAGAGCCCCAATAGCAAGGAGGCTCTGGTTGGTGCAAGCTACATTACATATGCCCCCTCTGTGAGACAGAGGGTCCAGCCCAGATCAGCGAGGATGGGACCATTGGACCTGGGAGACCTGTTTTGTACTATTAGCCCTTCACAACTACAGACCTCTTAAACTGGAAGCACCACAGCCCTTCCTACTCAGAGAATCCCCAGGCTCTTATTGATCTCATGGAATCCATTTTCCAAACCCATCGTCTCACTTGGGATGACTGACACCAACTTCTCCTGGCTTTGTTTAATACAGAGGAGAGACAATGGATTCTGATGAAAGCCCAAAAGTGGCTGCAGGACCAGGCCCCTGCTGTTGTCTTAAACCTGAAAGATTGGGCACAAGAGGTGGCACCAGAGCCCCAACTGAACTGGGAATTCAACACTGATCAGGAATGGGCTGTACTCCAGCAATATTGGGAAGCGCTCCTTTGAGGGGTCCTAGAAGGGGCAAAATGACCCACAAACATGACAAACATGCTTTTTAGTCCCTCAAAAGCATGAAAAATCTCTGAGAGATTTCTATGAACGACTTCATGAGGCCTTCAGAATCTACCCCCCTTTTGACCCAGAAACTCCAGAAAACCAGAGAAAGGTGAGTGCTGCCTTTGTTGTGCAGGCAGCATTGGGCATTAAAAGAAACCTCCAAAAATTAGAAGGTTCACAGGAATGAACATCTCTCAACTCCTTGAGGTCACCAATAAAGTGTTCATCAGTTGAGATGAAGTCACTGAATGAGAGGCCAAGAAGCAAATGAATCATCAAGCCTCCCTTCTGGCAGCATCCTTAGGAAATCCTGACCCCACCAGATGAGGAGGGCCACATCAAAAAGTGGGGACAAGCACAAAAGGGTGCCCCTGGCAGAGACCAATGTGCATACTGCAAAGAAAGTAGACACTGGATAAATGAGTGCCCCCAAAAGAATCAGGCACATGGAAGGAACATCCCCAAAGGGAAATACTCACCTGAGCCCCAGGACCATCTGATCGGGCTGGCTGAATTCCACTCAGAATGGGGCAACTAGGCTCACTGGAATTTGGCCCCCATGAGCCCATGGTCCAACTACAAGTTGGGGGCCAGCCAATTACTTTCATGGTAGACACTGGCACTGAATATTCTGTGGTCACAAATCCCACTGCCCCATTATCAGAAAAACCGCTAACATCATAGGACTGACAGGAGACCAGTCAAGCCAATTGCCTCTTTGCCAGTTGAGAAATTGTCAGCTTGGTAGTCATGAAGTGACTCATGATTTTCTGTACCTGCCTGAAAGTCTGGTCCCCCTACTTGGTAGGCACCTCTTAACTAAACTGGGAGTCCAGATTGCCTTCAAACCTGAGGGACCAGAAAGCTTGAGCCTCGGGACCGGCCTCACTCTCTTCATCACTGTACCGCAAGTGAGGAATGGAGACTTCATGCAGAAGAGAATTCAAGTCAGAATACAGAAAAACTGCTGGAACTTTTCCCCCAGGTTTGGGCAGAATGTAACCTGCCAGGAATGGCATGGAACCATGCACCCATCATCATCAACCTGAAGCCTGGAGCCATCCTGCTCCAGCAGAGGCAGTATCTGATTCCCCATGAAGCACAATTGGGCATGGTCAAACACACAAATCACCTGAGAAAAGATGGAATCCTGATCAAGTGCCAGTTACCCTGGAACACCCCACTATTACCTGTAAAGAAGCCAGATGAGAACGGATATTGATCAGTCCAGGATCTATGAGACATCAACAGTACCACTCTAACCTTACATCAGGTTGTTCCCAACCCATACACTTTGCTAGGACAGCTGCCACCAGATGGCTCCTGGTTCACTTGCTTGGACCTGAAAGATACCTTCTTCTACCTGTGGCAGGTCCCCCCATGCCAACCTCTGTTTGCCTTTGAGTGGGAATAACCCAGAACCCAGCAGAAAACTCAGCTAACCTGGACTTGGCTCCCACAAGGCTTCAAAAACTCCCCTCCCTTTTTCAGGGAAGGTTTGGCAGAAGATCTGGCCACCTACCCTCAGGAGGACTGCAAGTGTGCCCTCTTGCAATATGTAGGTGACCTACTACTTGCCAGCGAGATGGAAGAGGACTGCTCAAGAGGGACCCAGACTCTCCTAAAACTTCTAAAACAAACTGGGTACAAAGTGTCTTGGAGAAAAGTCCAAATCTGAAAAAAGCAAGTTAAGTACCTGGGGTCCAGTATCACACAAGGGCACCAGATGCTCAGACCAGAATGAAAGAAAGTAATCTGCACCATCCCTATCCCCACCACAAAAAGAAAGCTTTGTTAATTCCTCATGGCTGAGGGTTTCTGTTACATCTGGATTCCTGGGTTTGCAGCCATGGCCAAACTCCTTTATGAAGTTCTGACAGGTCCAGCAAAGGAGTCCTTCAACTGGGGAGAAGCTCAACAGAGGGCCTTTGAAGACATCAAAAGACAATTCTGCTGAGACCCTGTCTTGGGACTCCCAGATGTAACTCGAAACTTCAACCTATTTGTGTATGAAAAGAATAAGGAAGAATTGGGAGTCCTCACACAAACATTCAGCCCCTGGCAAAGGCCCATCATTTACCTCTCCAAGCAGTTGGACCCTGTTGCTGCAGGATGGCCACCTTGCCTGAAAGCCCTGGCAGCAACTGTAATCCTCATCAAAGAAGCTTACAAATTAACCCTTAGACAGGCTATTCATATCATGGTGCCACACAGTTACTGCCCTAATGAACTCACATGGGCACCAGTGGATATCTAACCCCCAGCTCACACATTACCAACGTTTACTCTGTGAAAACCCCAGAGCACCAATAGAAACAGTGCATAGTCTAAACTGTGCCACCTTCTTGCTGGATGAGGAAGGGGTCCCTGAACATGATAGTGTTGAAATGACCAAGGAAGTTTATGCCAAGTGCCCTGACCTCCAAGACATACCACTCTCTTCCCCAGATCAGACACTATTTACAGATGGGAGCAGCCTTGTTAAAAATGGGGAGAAGCTTGCTGGATATGCAGTCACCACTGCTGAACAGGTGGTGGAAGCAGCATCTCTACCCTGGGGTAGGTCTTCACAATGGGTGGAACTCTGGGCACTTGTACAAGTCCTGCAGTTAGCTGATGGGCAGGCAGTAAACATTTCCACTGATTCTAAATATGCATTCACTACCATTCATATCCATGGAGTGATTTATAAAGAAAGAGGCCTGCTAAGTGCAGGGGGAAAGGAAATCAAAAACAAAGAAGAAATCCTTCAACTATTAGAAGCAATCTGGAAACCAGACACAGTCACCATCATCCACTATTGGGGACATCAGAAAGGAATGGATATGGTCACTCAAGGAAACAGGCTAGCTGATAAAGCAGCTCAGCAAGCAGCTGAAGGAACCCACAGAATACAAGTTCCAGAATTGACACCACAGCTGTCTTTTTAGGACAAGAAACTAATCAACTAAACTACACCTGGGAAGAACAGGAATGGGCCAAGGGAGAACGGGGAAGCTGAACCCCTGAAGGAACTTGGCTGCTCCCTTGAAAGAAGCCACTCATGCCCTCATCAAGCAGTACCACTAACTCACCCACCTAGGGAAAACTGTGCTAGAATCCTTACTTGGGAGATACTACTACATAGCCTGATTGGCTTCCCTCTGTGCCACCATCAGCAGCCAGTTCCAAGTTTGTGCCAAAAACAACCCTCTGCAGGGCCCCCAAGCACCAGCTGGCATCCAACACACAGGGACAGCCTCTTTCAAAGATCTCATAGTAGGCTTCACAGAAGTGAAACCAAGTCGGGTGTACAAATATCTGTTAGTGATCTATGCACCTTTTCAGACTGGGTCAAAACTTTCCCCACTCACACTGGAAAGGCAAGAGAAGTGATTAAGTCTTTACTCAGAGAAATCATTCCCTGACATGGACTGCCTCCATCTATTGGAAGCAACAATGGCCCAGACTTCATGGCTGCCGTAGTCCAAGAACTGGAGAAAATGTTAGGGATCAAGGGGAAACTCCAAACCACTTACAGGCCTGAGTTCAGGGAAAGTTGAATGCATGAATTGAAACCTCAAAGACACCATAGCCATGTTCTGCCATGAAACTGGTCTCCCCTGGGTAGACTTACATCCCATAATCCTTCTCTGAGTTAGGTGCACCCCAGAACCCATGGGCTATTCACCCTTTGAAATTTTATTTGGACAGCCACCCTCAATTATCCAGGCCTTCAGAGGAAATCTCAAGCTCCTGGGGGAGGCTAGCCAAGATTCCATCCTCCAGCAGCTGGGGAAAACTCTAGCCCAAATATATAAAACTGTCTTTTCCCAAAACCTCATCCCACTGGGAAACCTGGTGCACCCCCACCAGCCAGGGGACCTAGTCTGTGTCAAAGAATGGAAAAAAGAACCCCTTCAGACTTCCTAGACAGCTCCACATACTGTAATCATTGTAACTCCTACTGCTCTTAAAGTTGCAGGTATCATCCCTTGGATCCATCACTCCATGGTCAAGAAAGCATACCCCAATAAAGAACAGGACAGCTGAACAGCCAAGCCCGTACCTGGCCACCCCTTGAGATTGTGAGTCACCTGGGATCCAAGAATACCGACCTTGTCAAATGCCTGCTGAATGGACCCCTGCTCATGATGGATCCTGTGCTTATATGGCTTACTTGCCCTGTTATTCAGAGTTGGACTAGCTGCTGTAGCTCCTGCAGACTGGACTATAGTGAATAGAGCTTTACTTGCAATAGCTTATGGGTGCATAGTAGGATGTTTCAGTGCTTTGACTTGCTTATCCTTTTCTTCCTTTCCCCCTCCCTAGGAGCCAATACCCACCCCCAAAACCAATGGCAACTGCAAGTTAGCCAAAGTTGGTGCAAACAATCCATGCTGAATGCTTCAGTCCCATTCTCAGCAAGTGCAGCCCCAGTCTCTGTAATATTCGACACTTGCAGGGCAATCCAAAATCATGCTCCTTACACCTTGCTAGTTGCCCTGTACCCCCAAGCCCCCATATCTGCCCCTGGGAAAGGGTGTATAGGCTGCAACTCTGGAAGTTATGACAAATACCTCTGCCAAGACCCCAACAAGATCAGAGAGTTCTGCTGCTCTTTGAGTTTGCTGGTAGTTGCCACTGCTCCCTGGAAGGGGCTCCCACCAACTTCTTCATATCTCCTACAGAAAATCCTCAGCCCAGCAGGATGTAGCATAGAATCCTGTGACCCCATAAAACTCACCTTATTAAACATAACTACTGGATCAGAAAATACCTTTTTCAAGGCCCAAACAAAACTAAAACTAAGAATTGGAATATACAACCCAGTGAGGCCTGACCTGGTGGCCTCATACTAGCCCAACTGATCCCAGTAACCCAACCCCCAGAAAAAACCCAGGTTAAAAATATCAGTAAAGCTGCCCAGACATTAAAAGCCAAAGTTAGAACAGCCCCCCACAACATCCTGCTAAACCATGCTCAAAATTTCCACCAACTCCTAAATAAATCTCGGCCTGACATAGCTGCGTCCTGCTGGCTATGTAAATCCTTAAGTCTAACCATCTTTCCCATACCTGTCCCATGGAACATAACCATCCTGACTCATGACAGTTCTGCAGTGGGAACCAGGCTCCTCCCAGTCTGCATAACTGAACTCCCAGGAAAACTAGCTAACTGTAAAACATAACTACCAGCTCCCCTTCAACTATCCTCCTCTTGGAAAGGCTAACTGTAACACCACCTGCCGACTCAATGAGTCTAACCAATGTGCCACAAACTCCACCATATGGGTCTGTGGCACAAACACCTACCAGTGCCTACCCCAGGATGGCCAGGGCATCTGCTACCTGGCTTGACCAGTGCCATTGTTCTCAGTGTATGGAGAATTTCCTGGAGTGCCCTCCTGAAACAAATGAGCAATACAGGTCCCTACTCTTAGGACTAGGAGTAGTCAGAAGCACAGCAGTAGCAGGGGCCTCACTTGCAGTTGGTGAGGAAGGCATACAAACCCTAGGACAGGAAACAGTGAATGACCTGAAAGATATATTGGGGGTTCTTAACAGGTTTCAAGACCAGATAGACTCATTGGAAAAAGTGGTTTTACAAAACAGGTGAGAATTAGTATCAGACAAGTTCAGGGTGAATTTGCCAGGTTCTGGGAGAAGAATGCTTTTCTATGCAAAATCCTAAGGGATAGTTAGAGACAAGGTAGCTCTGCTAAAAGAATGAGCCAAAGACCACTTAAACCATGCATACCAGGCATCTGCCAATGGGAACTACTTGCAGTATCTCCTTTCCTGGATTTACCATTCATGCCAGTAATAGCCTCAGTTTTCTTCCTCTTAACTTTTGGGCCATGAATTCTATGGTACCTAACAGAATACATCATTTCCTGCCTAAACACCTTAAAGCACCAAGTAATGCCTCATATTAAGTATCAGTCCTTGGGGACTATAGAAAAATCCCCATGTTAGCAGATGATGCCCCACAAGGAATTAAAAGGGCATCAAATGGGGGAATGATGAAGAAAGTGCTGCAGCCCTACTCCTTCCCCCCCCTCAGCAGAAACCCACAGCTTTAGGAAGATATGTGCTTCTCCTCCCCTTTTCCCTGAAATCCACAACTTTAGGAAGATAAGCACTCCTCCTCCCCTTTGAACTGAAATCCACAACTTTAATAAGATAATGTCTCCTCTCCTCCCTAGAGCCCTTTGCTTTAAGAAGATAAGAAACTTGCACCTCTGCTTTTGTAAACCCCACGTGCCTGCTTGCTTAAGAATTTTCCTGATTAAAGTCCCTCTATAAATTCATGAAAGTCAAAACTCAGGACTCAGACTTTGGGGACTGGATTCTCCTCTGAGCCTGTTCATAATAAAACATTGTTCCTCCATCTCTCTGAGTGCCACTTGGGTTTCTCATCATCTGAATTCCACTTGCTTCAACAGTAGCACATCCTTTTCATTTTAAAAATCTCCAAAGAGGATGTGAAATTTGGAATATAATGTATCTTTCATTCCTTTAAAGAGCAAATGCAAAACCAACTGGCTTGCTAACATGCATACTGTAAAATGAAAATGTTTACTTCAGGTGAGTGTTACTGATGTATTGGGAACCACAGGGTAGAGCATTCCTTTTGTCTGAAACAGGACAGGATCCCTGTGGGGAACAGTACATACATCAGAGGCCACCATGGCATTCCTTGGGGTTTGGAGGGGCAGGGATTTGGGGTTGGGTCAGACAATGTCAGGAAGTGCCAGTGACCAGCCAGGGTTGTGACTAGGACCACCAGATTGAACCCAGATCCAAGTTCCTCTTACAGATCCTTCCCTTTTTATTTCAGGTGGTGTATGTCAATCATGCCACTGTGACCTGGCTGCAACTTGATACTTAGTTTCTTGAAGACCCCACAGTCTTCCACATGGCAGTGGTGGCAGTCTCCACTTTACAATCTCACTGCCACTGAATGGGCACCCCTCTGCCTTTTCCACATTCTCTCCAACACTTGCAGGTATATTTTAAATGATTTATTTTTTCATTTTTACTTTTTGCACCTTTATTGACAATGCACATTAGAAGCAAACAAACAAACAAACAAATAAAACAGACACACACACACACAGGCTTTTACCAGATTGCATATAGAGATGCACCAGAAAACATTCCTTCTCTCTCTTTTGTTGTTTTAGGATACATCTTGCCCATGGTATTAGAAAATTCCAGCCTTGTGCATTCCTGCAACTTAAAAAAGATGAGTTTGAATACAACCAGAAATATGACCTGCCTCAAAGTCAATGAACAGAAAGACACACATTTCACTGATAATTTCAAAAGAAAGACTTCCGTATATTTTATATCAGGTTCCCACCAAATGAAGTGACATCATGAGAAATGAAAAGAGAATTAAAATGAAGAAGGATTTTACATCAAAATACTTGGGTTTGTTGTCTTCTCCCAGAGTGCCCGAGAGGTGCTAAGATGGGCCATCTAGCCAGCTCTACTTCTGTTTGAAGATATTCTGCTTGGAAACACTGCTTGGTCAGGAAGCTGAAAGGTGAGTTCAACAAAATGCATGAGCAGGTAATCATAGCTGTGTGATATGGCTTTCTATTTCTTTTGAATAGCTCCAAGTAAAATTTAAAATGAGAAAATAACTGCATATTTTATTATCTTAAGGAGTAAAGGCAAAGGAAAGTGGCTTCCTAACCCTGTCATGGTCACTGCAAATATGTAATTCAGTTGAGAGTTACAGATCTAGTAGGAGCCACTGGATATAAAACTACTTAGGTCTGAAGCAGTCCATGATCCCTGTCAACAATACCAGATGGTAGCCAGAAATAAGCACTTGTGTTCATCTGAATTGCTTCTGCATGAGAATATGTCTCAGTGGATTCCAGTGGTTTTACAGAGGTGCCACGAAAGCCATACTTTTCAAGTCTGTCAGGAAACTGTCTCACCTTGTTCTTAAACATGATCAAAACTATTGAAAAGTAAGCAGAGAATGATTGTTTTCCCCTAACCAACACATTTTCAGGAAAGTGAGTATCCCAGACACACCAATTGAATGTTTCTTGTGAGGGTGTGAGTTTGGCCTCAATCATTGACCTGCCACTTGATCTTTATCCCTTTGGCTAGACATGCACAGGTTTAATTGAATTTCTGACTTAAAGCGGACCTGGCAATCTTTGC
This sequence comes from Cabassous unicinctus, assembly GCA_029593785.1. Lineage (NCBI taxonomy): Eukaryota > Metazoa > Chordata > Mammalia > Cingulata > Chlamyphoridae > Cabassous > Cabassous unicinctus. The sequence continues at coordinate 7,468 of JAQZBX010006788.1, read as the reverse complement.
AGTGAAAGGTCTGGCACCCTATTCCCAGCCCCTCATGACCAATCTGTCTCTTGTATCTTCATCAGAGTTCTAGGAATGGAATTCATTGGACCAACCTTATGGACAGAGCTCTAACCCAGGTCTTGCATTTCAATTCTGTGTTGCATGCCTGGACCCTGAAGGTAAGTTCTGCAGCAGTTTCCAGATTGAATGATAAAGTGAATTTTTGTGAGTCCTCTGGGCGTGGTTTGCTTTGTATTCTTCTCATTCCCACAGTGAAACTGGAACTGCATTTGTGCTCTTAAAAGGCAAAGTGGTGGTTCCCAGAGGTGGCAGGGGTGTTGTGTAAGATTTCAGGAGAAACTAGCTCCTTCCTGAGCTTGATGGCTAATGACTGGTGCTTGTGGCTTTTACATTCCCTTCCAAATTTCTGTCTGTTCAAGGCCAAGGTAGGAATTCTAAAGAGGATTATGATGCCCCCACCCCACATCCCTTCCCCCGCCACAATCCTGGGAAGTTTGGGAACTCACCCCTGGATTCTGATTGATTTCACTTTTTCAGCCTGCCCCTCATGGTGACCAGATTGGACATGAATGTTAAGTTTTGTTTCCAGAGGAGAAAATCAAAGGACAACAGAAGCATTCCTGGCCATCCAGCTCACACCTGAGACTCCACCTTTTTTCTGAGTGCCCCACCACAACCGCCCAGGACCCTGGAAACTGACTGAGCTTGCCAAAGAGAAAGGCTCAACAGATGTTGTTTGTGACCCACCAGCTCCCAGGGTTGCACCAAGACATTGTCCAAGATCTCCCCACTCCCCATGGGAGGAGAGGCCAGCTATTTTCCCATTGGCTTTATGTCCTTATTGTTTCTCAGAGGCCCTGTCATGGCCGCTTTGATAAGGGCTGGCAAGTTGTACCCTCTGGAGTTTCCCAGATTCAGTGAGCCCCAGTCTTGACTGGGGCTATGCTTTTCTTCCATGTGGTTGGCAATTTGGACTGAACTTACGGGTGGATGTGCAGAGCTAGGGATACCCATTTTTGGTTTTATATTTGGGGTGGTGCGGGGAGGGCAAAGAGCTGCTAAGGAGGTCTTCCTGGTTAGCAACCACATCTTACGATGCATGACATGGGTCCCTCTCCCTCTCAAGTAACCCTCCTTTCTTTGAGTCAAGTGGCAGTTTTACATCATGCCCTTGTGAACATCATTCTTTCATCCATACATAGCTTCTGGGGATCTTGCTATGTTGTCTTTCACAGCTGTGTTATGTATGGGCCATTTTCCAATCCCACCAGCAAAGAATGAGTGCTTCCATATCTACCTCCAGAGCCTCTTCTGCCCTAGGCTTTTTCTTTTAATTCAAAAATTGGGGGACCATTATGGACCAGGTGCCATCATTCAAATACACAGACCTTTTACCATTTAGAGATCACAGATACAGATGGCCCATAAAACCTCCAACTCTTTTTTGTTTTAGGATGCTTCTTGTGCCTGATAGCACCAATATTTCAGTCCTGTGACTTTCAGCTCAGAAAGCGTGGTGTGAGAGCCATGCCACATAATCAGGGAAAAGAACATCAGGTTTTTCCATTATAAATTTCATTGAATCTCTCTACAGATTTGAAAGCTCAGTTTGGTTAAACAATCTAGTGTTCATCCAATTTACAGATGAATGGCAAAATGGACTAGCTTTAAAAATAAGAATTCTTCAGCTTTATCAAAGGCATACTTAATTTTTCCCCTTTCTCTTAAGAGGAAGACCTCACATTCTTAAGTAAGTATTGTTACATGGATGTATGTTATACATGGACATTTTAGGAAAACACCAAATCTACTTTCAGTAACTGGAAAATTGAATATTAATAAAATGTGAGGTCCTCATCAAAATACATGCTTCACTGGCAAAAGTAAATAACAAAGAAAAGTGGATTTACACAAATTTTTAAAAAATTAACCTGGATGGGCTTTAGTGTGCTTCACGAGTCTGTATCAAGCAGAATTACTCTTATTCTCCAAGAGCTCTCCATCTTCCATGTAGAGTATTTTAAAAAAAATATTTTCAATTCAACTTTAAGTATCACATGTTTGTTTTTCATTCCACATCATCTTTGGACATGCTCTGAGTACTTAAAATTCTCTAAGGGATTGTTTGAGGCTTGGTAAAAAGCCTCTGGAAAACCTGGGATGGAAGAGTTCATTATAAAACTTTCAATTCCAGCTTTGGCTGTTCACACAGGACAGAGGCATTGTTTGAATGCTCCATGGCCTTCTCCTATTCTCCTTGGGTATGTAAGTCCTTGGCCAAGCTATATATGCTGTAGGAAGAATTTCTGAACAGCTTCAACACATTCCAGAGTTAGTATTTGGAAATCCTGGCTTTTGCTAGGCAAGTTTCAGTTTCCTTCCTGGATTTCATAGCCTGTTTTTGAAAGCGGGGTCACCTTACTTTTGTGGTCCAAGTAAATACAGGACCCCATGCAGACTGGCCCATGTTGGCTGGTGGCGAGGAAGCTTTTCCAACCCAACATTTCCCTTGGTTATGGAGTGTAGAGGGCGGTATTGGCCTGCAAAATGGTGGTGGCCCTCCAACCCTTCAAGATTGAAGTTTTTTGTTTATTCTTTATCTTTTTAGTTTTATTCTTTATCTTTTTGTACATTTCTGCATTAGGAAGCCACACAATTATGTGGCATCATGAATAATGAAAACAGCTTACAAATGAAGATATCTACTTAAGCATAAGGGGGTTTCTTGTCTTCTAGCAGAATCCACAAGAGGTGTGGAAATGGGCAAGCCAAGCACATGACCCCACCCACACTCTGATGGCCTTTCCCCCAGGGATTAGTCTGGGAGTTAAAGTAGTGCTCTCCTCTCCCCTCTACTCAGGCATCCAGGCTGTGTTCACCCACACAGCCTCTCCCTGATTCTCCTGGAGTCCAGTGGATCCAATGGGGCCCTCTCCATTGACTGGAGTTCCTCCACCTTCTCATCCTGGACAGAGCCATGGTCGATTCCTTCTTTTAGATGAAAAGACTCTTAACTTCTTTAAAGACACCAGGAAATGTGGGGCTTTTTTCATTTCAAAGAAAGTTTGAATTATCTCCTTGTCATCAAGGGAAGTCCGACTATTTAAACCTTTTCTCAAATTGAAACTTGGTCATACTACATATCCCAAAACAATATTTTCTAAGTTTTATTTATAGCTTATTTATATCTTTTGTGGCCTATTTCTACTTTATTATCCTATCAATATATTATAGATTTTTTATTTTAATTAAAAAATATATATACTGTTTAGCCTTAAGAGACATTTAAACATCAGTAACTACTTTTTGGCACAGTTGAAATTCTTATAGTCAGAACTCCTAAATAAATTCAACTTTATTTTTTAATCTAAATATGTATTAGTTAAAACATTACAAAACAAATGCTTCTTTTGGGGTGAAAACTGCATTCTTAGAGAGGAATTCATGTCATTTAATATTTATATTCCAAAATAAGAAAGGTTAAAAACAAAATTGGCAAGTTCACATAGAGATGATTTCCTTTCTCTGCCATGTGCTTCACTGAGAGTTTTCTGACCATGAAGAAATACCACTTGGACAATTTGTAGAAATCTCCACATCCCACCCCTCATGCCTCTTCCTTACAATCTGACACACCTCACAGGAATGCTGAGGGAGCAGCAGAGCTTTGTCTCCCACAGAAATAGCTGGCTTCTCCAGAATTAGTAGTTTCAGTCAAAAAGGGCACTCTCTGTATAGACAATGAGAACTAACGGGGGATTATTAGTGATGGTGGAAGGAGAGGAGGAAGAGACATTTTGAGGATGTTGGGTGGAGAAATAAAACAAAGGACAGAAAAAATCATTATAAGATGACAAATGATTTCTCCTTAAAATAGAGCTTGGATCTGGGTATAGAATGGTGAAGATGAGAATGCTGCTGTCCTCATGGAGCTGATATTTGGAGGGGGGTAGATACTGAACATTGAAATTAAACAGAGTACAGAGGATATCATGTGAGGTAAAGTAAAGGAGATGAATGCACAGGGAAAGGAAGGGTTGATGGATGTGGGAAAGGAAGGCTTGGGAGGAGAGGTCAGGGAAGCCCCTGTAAAGAGGGGACACCTGAGCAGTGAACCAACCTGGGGATAAGAACTGCAGGATGAAGTCACAGGAGAGGTGATGGCTATCAAGTGTGTGCAAGAGGGGTGTGTTTGAGGATAAGCCAGAGGCCCAAGAAGACTAATTGTATGGTGGTCAGAGAGGTGGGGGTTGAAGGCTGTCATGAGGGTAAAGAGTTTAATTTTAATTAAGAGAACAGTGGCTGTGATGTGGGGAAAAGGGTATAGCAGGAAGACCAGGTGGAGACTATGACAGGGGCTCTTTAAGATGATATTGATTGCAGTTGATTGTTTGGGTGGGGTTGTGGGGAGAGCAGTGGAGACAGAGAGAAAGTGTCAGCTCCAGGGCCTGTTCTGCAGAGACCTACAGGCTGCTGAGGCCTATGTGTGTTCCCTTCTTTCACTCTCTTTAATGAAACTTTTGTTCTTCACCTCTCAGGACAGAGTCTGTCCTCAAGTATCAAGTATCAAGTATTTGGTAGGCATGGCCACCCTTTAACATTCTTGTACTTGGGGTTCTGTGTGTCTGGGTGGGGCCTGTGTCTCTCAAGGTTCCTGGGGATTCAGTGGCTGAGAACCATGTTGATCTGAGGCATTTGCTTTGGGTAGCTTCAGATCTCCACCAAAGCATCCTCCAGCCTCCTACCTGGGTGTAGTGAGCCTGGCCACCAGCATTCTGGGAACTACTGAGGGGCTGTGGGAAGTGGGCTTACTCTACAGTCTTTCTTTGGGGGTCCTCTTTCAGTGGGCTTCTCACCTCCACCTCACCTATATACACATTTTCAAATTCACAGCCTCTAACTTGTCTTTCTCATCTAGTGCAAACATGAGGTAGAGAAGGGGACAGAGCCCTCCAGTGCAGAGTGGAAGGAAATCCATTTGTCTAACTATTCTTTTATAGGGGTTACTTACTATTTTTTACTTACAGTTTCTGCCTACTAAGAGACCAATCGCTTTTCCTATTGGTCAGGAAAGCCACAGCCCACTGGCCTAAGCAGCCATTGTCTCAGCCTGGTTACCTCTGACTACCCAAGATTGTCATGAGCCCACCCCTGCATTGACTGAGACTGGGTCTAGTCTAGTAAAGGGCAGCTCCCTCTCGTCACTGGCCATGGAGCTTGGTGCCTGCTATGGAAACTGGCCCAGACTGTTCAAGCTTAGCCCCTACCTCAGACTATCATGGTGGGTCCTTTGACTTCAGCTTGGGCTCAGATCCTGGCCAGAGGTCTGCACTTGGTGGGGGTCAGAGCTGGTTCAGAGGGTAGAGGGGGTCTCAAGGAGAGACTGGACAGCTATGTAGGGTCAGATGATTCTGCAGAGCTGCAGGAGAGCCTCATCCTCAGCTTGAAGTTTGGGTAAAATTGGCACCCATGGTGGGGACTACAGTTTTGGGAGATATCCATAAGTGTGTTGAAGAGGGTCATGGCCAGAGTGTGCCTGTAAAATGGGCACTTGCAGTGGTGGGTTAGGGCTGGATTTTGACCTGTGTTTTAAACCTTAGGGAAGGTGGGTGGTGGGAGACCCCGTGATTTTTCTTATCCAGCCTAAGCTTTGGGCTGCTGGAATTTAACTCTAGTATGACACTTACACCTTTATTTACCTACTGGGAAACTGAACAGCCCTGACCTCCCATTGGCCAGCAATGTCCCTTACTGTTTATTGGGAACTAGTTTTCTGCCTAGTAACTGGCTATTTGTGGTTTCCATTGGCTGGGGCTAATTCTACTTAATAATTATGATAATATCCACGATTACACTGAATGTTTAACTATTGACAGGCATTTAGTTCAGCTGTAGTTCATGTAAGGCAGGGGTTCTTAACAAAGGGTCCACGGAAAGATTTCAGGGGGACTGTGGGCTTGAATTGAAAAAAAAAAAACAACAACTTAAAAACATGCCAGTGTTGAGTGTCATAAAACTATCTGCCAATACATTCTGAGGAGTCTATAGATTTCATCTGACTGGCAAATGAGTCTGTGGAACAGAAAAAGTTTAAGAACCCATGATGTGACTTTTCATTTTAAAATAATTTTAAACTTAGTAAAAATTAGTGAAGACCTGAATAAATAGAAAAATACAAACAAATACCCATTTGCCTTTCCCTCATATAATGGTAAAAAAAAGTTAACATTTTATGGTCTTTGCTCTTTATCTCCCAACCTCTCTTTTTTTTTTTCCTGAACTTTTTCTTCTGAACATTCTAAGTTGCCAAAATATTGCCTTATCACCCCCAAATATGTCGGTGTTTGTCTTTCAAAGCAAGACTCTACTACATTTTTAAAAAATCAACCATAAATTATTTTTTAATTAACATGATACATCACTAACATCCATTCAAGTTTAACCTCTATTAAGGTGTTGGGGACCTTCACGGTAGCACTCATCAGGCACTGGCATCCCAAGACCAAATGCAACAGGCCACTGTTATGTGGCGTGACCCCTTAACATCTAAATGGAATGAGCCTGACCCCGTTATCACCTGGGGACGAGGCTCTGCTTGCATATATGATCAAGAAAGAAAAGGCTCTCGCTGGCTCCCAGAGAGACTAATAAGACAGGTCAACACTCCGTTGTTGGAGCCCGCTCCTAATGCATCAACATCTCCACCCAGTTCCCCCTCTCCTAAATAACAAATCTTCCAGGGTATGGCCTCCCTTCCCTGAGAAAGGTTTTCTTTCTTTTCTTTTGCAGATAATATCAATGCAATTGAACAGTGTGCCTGGATTTCTCCTGTGTGGATTTGCTACTTGCTTCGCAGTCCTTGTGTTGTATGCCGGTGCTCCTGACACTTGGACTATCACCCAACGCATCTCTCTAATCCTCGCATTTGTAACATATATTTGGCTGTTAATTCTGATAGCATGTCTATAATGTTTTCTCTATTCAAAATTATTATCCTTACCTCCTTCCTACTAAGTGCCGTCTCAGCTGGACAGGCCAGCAAACCTCACCAACCTTACAAGTGGACACTCACTAGATGGGAGGATTCAGTAATTTTAATAACCAACATTTCTGTCTCTCCCAGCTTTTCCTCTCCCATAAGCAAGCTTTTCTATCGCCCTTCACTTAGGGATGTCGGTGATCTCTATACCGATATACAAGATGTTTACCTCTGTCCTAGCTCCACTCAGGGACATACATATTGTAATCAGCCTGCCCATTACTTCTACGCATATTGGGAATGTGTTACAATAGCTACCAGTTGGACAGCTCCAGTTAGAGACCAATTCCTCACAGTACAGTTTGTGCCCTCCGGATGTCATCGCCCATATAATTACATAGCGGTTGATTGTATCCGTCGAGGGACGCCCAAACCACCAGGTTTCTGTACCAATATCACACTCACAGTTACTAACCCTACAGATCC
>JAQZBX010006787.1:0-52237 GCA_029593785.1 Cabassous unicinctus | reverse complement strand
ATGGCCTGCTCCCATGGAGAGATAACATGATGGTATTGCAAACCTGAAGCTTAAATCTATTGTGGCTCAAAGAGAAAATTATGCATTGGGATAGTGCATTAGCTAGTATTAAGTACTAAACCTATATTTCTCCTATTCTAAATAAATACCTGATGATTATGGTAGTATCTTTTCTATTTTAGATAAGAATTGTAATGGGGAATTGTAGTCTGTAAATTAGCCCTCTTTATCTTTCTTCAGCCCCTCCCTCTCTACCTGGGACCCATGATCTGTTATTTTCTCCCATTTCTTTCCTCACCATTCCTTAATAAATTACTGATTTAACTAATCTGGCTTGCTCTTGAAATTCATTTCTTGTAGCTTAGCCAAGAACCTAAAGAAAATCTGACAACACTGGGCTGTGAGGAGGACTCACACATGGTTGGAGCTCCAAAACATTAAAAGAGGGGGACCAGAGCCTTGGGATTCAGAATCCATAAATGAAAGAATCTAATAACAACTAATAACAATTTTAAATGTCTGCCTGGCCAAAAAAAAGAGGCAAAGACAAATGGCAAACTGGGAAAAACACCTTTAAAAGACAAAGGGCCAATATCTTTAATACGTGAAGAGCCCTTGGAAAACAAAAACACCAACAATCCAATGGGAAATGGGCAGAGAACATGAAATACAAATGGCTTTTTAAATATATACACAGTTAAAATAAATATGTGTTCCAGTTTCACAATCATCATAAATAATATGACAGAAATCTAACAAAACATTAAGAGGCTCTATTATACTTATAGAAGATGCAAACAAAGCTACAAGGAAATACCATTTTGCACCTCCTACATGGTGGGGGGTGTCAACCTCCTCCTAACTTGGTGTGACCAGTTCCAAAATCAGTGATCCATTTAGAGATATAGGGAAAGTATAAATGCTTATGCCTTTTGACCCAGCAATTCTGCCTGCAGGAATTCAGCCTATGGAAATATACTACCTGGGTACAAAGACTTTTGCACAAGGATAGTCAAGTCAGTATTGCTTGTTGTTACAAAAGACTGGAAACAGCCACATAAATGGCTGTGCAACAATTAAAAGGAGTGTTCAGATCTGTCTTAGCACAGAGGATGCTCTCCAAGCTACCTTAAGTAAAAAGCCATTTGTAAAGTAAGAAATCTTCTGTATCAACATGTGTAAATGTACAGGCACAGACTTCCTTGTTGAAAAGTAAGAAACAGGCTTGTCTGTGCCTCAGGGGATGGGAACTGGGCCTTGAAGGTCAGAAGTGGGAAGGACATGAGTTTTCACCCAATACCCTTTCTGGGAACTCTTTCCTCTTTGTATCTGATAAAGTATTTGTTCTACCCTAAACAGTTACTTTGAACTTGCCACGGAGTTCAGCTCTCAGGGAACTTACATTTCATGGAACTCAAGAGATGACCACGTGCTTTGTGACAAGCAAAGTGCCAGGAGTCAGTGGGAGCATAGGGCAGGAGGGACAACACATGAAGGGTGCAGAGGACCTGGGGCCGTGTAGAAGAAATACTATAGGAAGCCACCAAAAGGAAGTGACTACACAGTAAACATCTGCTGAGACTTGCTTCTAAATAGCCCTTGTCATTCAGAGTGACCCCAGCCCCCCAGCAAGAGGCTTGTGTGACTGGGGAAGGGTAAAGGGAGCAGCAATTTCTCAGCGTGCCCCCTGGTCAGGTCACTCATGGCCATTAAAGGCAGGCAGTAAAGGTGAGGCCAGGGTACCTGATGCAGAGCCCAAATGCCAGCGTCAGTTGTGGTCGTGTCTGGCTGGCGGTAGCCCGAGCTGGCCAAGTCCCTGTTTGGCACCCAACACCCTGCCTGAGACAGGAATAGGAGTTCCCTTACACCTTTTGTCCCTCGTGCGCCCAGCGGGCCGTTCTAGGCTCTCCGAGCCTGCAAAGTCCCTTCTCCCAGGCTGCGACCGACCAAAAGCTCCGCGGAGCCAAGAGTGAGGTTTGGCACAAACGCCTCCGATGGCACAAGCTGGCCCGGGATGACGCTGAGGCCCCGCTGCCTGCAAGGGGCAACCCGGCAGGTTCTAGGATCTGGCCGGGGGCGCCAGGGCACCCCCTGTATCCTCACAGCAGCTACTAGGCCCGTAGCCTGGGGTCCTGCTCTGCAGATGGGGAAGGCGTGGAGTCTCAAGGATCTGTTGGGAAAGGTGAGGCACGACCCCGCCCTCTCGGAGGAGAGCCTGACTGGCGCAGGCCTGAGTGGCCTCCACCGCTGGCCCTCCTTGCTTAAGCCGCCGTGGCCTCTATATGAAGTTTTGTCACAAATTGTCTTTATTTATTTTGAATTTCAAGCCATACAGTTATCGTTATTTAATGCATTTTCATGATATATTTTGTATATGGAGTTTCATACCAAAAATACAATAAAATAGTACTGGTATTTATAATTATCTGGGTAATTACCTTACTGGTGATCTTTATTTTTTCATGATGCTTTGATCATCTGTCCTGTCCTTTCAGTCTGAAGTACTCCCTTCGGTCTTGCTTATAGGGAGATTAAGTGGTGATGAACATTCCCAGGATTGTTTAGCTGCAGAAGTCTTAATTTTCGCTTCAGTTTTGAAAGAGAACTTCTCTGGATATAAAATTCATCATTGGTAAGTATTTTTTTCATCTCTTGGTAAATATGTCTTCTCACTGCCTTCTTACCGCCAAGGTTTCTGGTGAGAAATTAGCACTTAATGTTATTGGGGCTTCCTTGTGCATGATATATTGCTTCTCTCTTGCAACTTTCAGTATTCTCTAATTTTCTTTGGCATATGACTCAGTCTTTATCAGTTCGTTCAGTCTTAGGTAAAATTTGTCCTTGTTCCACTCAATACTGTGTTAGCAAACTCATGAACCCATGGACTTCTTCACTAGAATTCTAAAGACTTGACTCAATCCATTGTTATGGTCTCATAATTTTGTAAGCAATGTCATTAGTGCCCCAGAGTACCTGGCATTCTCCTTTCCATGCATCTCTAAGACAGTATCTTTGGTTGAACATGATTTGCACTGGCCTGTGGCTGATTGCAAGTGTTTTCTGTGAAACATCAGAATAAAAACTTTAGTTGACAAAAGACTTAAAATGGCTAACTTAAAATAGTTAACTTAAAAATTAGCAACTTATTACTGATTTGACAAAATTGAAACTTCTAATGAAAGTTCATTGCAATAATGCAATTAAGAAGGAAGTTTGATTTTCTGTGATAGGTACCATTTTTTAAAGAATAACTGAAATTATGACCAATAACACTATATTTTGTCTAAGTCAGACTGATCAGTCCTAGGACATCTCATGGACAGTGAATACATTGACAAATCTCTAGGAAATTTATATAGTTTCTGAGATGTTTATACTAGTAACATTTTACCCATACAAATATGAACAGAAGTTTAGAAATTCCTTTTTAATTTGGCAACATTTCCCACGTAATTCATAACATTTCAACTAAACCTATTTCTAGTATCTTTTTTTATAAAGATTTCTAGAACCTTTCTTTTTAAAGATGAAAGTACAAATTCTTTGAGAACAATAAGATGTCTTTTAAGGTTTTACTTTGGGAAGACTAAATGTCAAAAAGTTGTCATGCTTGAACATTTTGTTAAATAGGATCATGGGTCACTCTGAAACAATATTTGGTTAGCTATTTAACCAAAGTGAGAGTAAAAGATGTTGAAAGTATTTGGAAGATTTAACATGATTGTAAAAGGACTTAGTCCTTTTAAAAGTGAGAAGCCTTGTTTTTCTAAAGCAATAAAAGATGATAAAATCAACAAAAATATCAGTAAATGTCTTATTCTGATAAAACATAAAATCTTTCCCATCTATGCAGAATATTCAGAGTTAAAAATTTTTTACAACCATTCCTTGGAGCACACCAGTAACCGAAGAATATGTTATAATTTTAACAGAAAAAAAATGGAATTCTGGTTTTACATGAAGATACTTTCTGAAAATTATTTAAAATCTTATAAACCTATTGATTCTTAGCCAACTTTGACCATGACAAATAAATTTTTTTTCCGTAAACTTTCTACAACTTTCTCTAGCCATTCAGAATTTGTCCTACACCCTGTTTCTCATTCTACAATAACCAGACATTTAACTTTCAGGGAAAATTACTCTTTTTCTTTAACAATAACACACCCTGCATACCTAACACATTTAAGTTACCCAGAAAGATATTAGAAATATTCTTCAAGACAACATCCTATAAAACACAATTATTTTTAAAGTAAACTGTTAAAATAAAAACTCAGTTTGTTTAAAAATGAACTTAAACTTCTAATCTTCTTAAACATCTAATAGATACAATTTTTTAAGCAAATCAATTTTATTGATAGATATTAATAAGGCATAAATCCATCGAAAGTATAAAAACAATGGTATTCAGTGTAATCACATATTTGTGCATTAAACACTGCAATTATTCTTAGAGCACTTCCATTATTCCAATTGCAGTTATTCTTAGAGCACTTTCATTATTCCTATAATAATAATAAGAAAACCAAAAGTCATCAGCTCTGTTTCTCTATGCTTCCCCTGCCATATATAGCTGCTATTCTGTTTCCTTTGCTCTACTATATTTGTTTCTTTATTTTGTAAAAACATTCTTAAATATCACCCATATTCATGTTTTAAATGAGGTTTTACTATCTTATATAGTCCCATGTTACAGTTTTAGCTTTCCTTCTAGTAATAAACATGACCTTAGACTTTCCCTTTCAACCACTGTCATATGCATATAATAGCTCTGCTCATTAAAAACACCATGATATTCTTTCACCATTTCTATTCATTTCCAAAGATTTACAAATAACATTTTTACCATTTCTGCATAAATTAACACTCAGCGTTCCATTCTCCACCCTCTTCATATTTTCTGGTTATGTTGTAATTATTAACTTCAGGAGTTTACACAATATGTTTAGTTTATAATAGCATAATCATAAAGTATATGTCTTTTTGTTTCTGGCTTGCTTCACTAAACACAATGTCCTCCAGGTTCATCCATATTGTCATATGCTTCATGACTTCATTTCTTATTACCATTGCATAATCCATCATGTGTATAAACCACAATTTGTTTATCCATTTATCAACTGATGGACACCTGGGTTATTGCAACTTTTGGCGGTCATGAATAATTCCACTATGAATATCAGTATACAGATATGTGATCGTGTCTCTCATCTCCATTCTTCTGGTTATATACCTATTAATGGTATTACCTGGTCACATGACAAATCTTTATTCAACTTCCTTAGGAACTGCCAAACAGGCTTCCTCAGTGGTTTTACCATTCTACATTCCCACCAACAGTGAATAAGCATTGCTCTCTCTCAACATACTCTCCAACATTTACAGTTTTCTGACTTTTTCATAGTGGCCAGTCTAACATGTGTGAAAAGATATCTCACTGTAGTTTTGATTTGCATATCCTTAATTGCTAGTGATGTTGAATATTTTTTTGTATGTTTTTTTGCCATTTGTATTTCTTCTTTGGACAATTGTCTTTTCAAGTCTTTTGTCCATTTTTAAAATTTGGTAGTTTTTGTTGCTGAGGTATATGATCTCTTTGTATATCATAGATATTAAACCCTTATTAGATATGTGATTGCCAAATATTTCCTCCCATTGAGTCAGCTGCCTTTTCACCCTTTTGAAAAAGTCCTTTGAGGTGCAAAAGTGTTTAATTTTAAGAAGATCCAATTTGTCTATTTTTTGTTCTTTTTTTTTACTTGTTCTTTGGGTGTAAGGTTTAAGAAACTACCTCCTACCACAATATCTTGAAGAAAACTTCCTAAATTTGCTTCTAGGAGTTTTATGGTTGTAGTTTTTATGTTTAGGTCTGTGATCCATTTTGAGTTAATTTTTGTATGAGTTAGGGGTCTTCTTTCTATCTTTTGGATATTGCTATCCATTTCTCCCAGCACCATTTGTTGAATAGACTGTTCTGGTGCAGATGGGATGGCTTGACTGCCTTGTCAAAAAGCACTTGACTGTAAATGTGAGGGTCAATTTCTGAGTTCTCAATTCAGTTCCATGGGTCAATGTGTCTGTCTTTATACAAGTATCCTGCTGCTTTTAACCACTGTAGCTAATATGCTTTAATGTACAGCCATGAGAGTTCTTCAATTTCATTCTTCTTTTTAAGATTGTTTTTGGCTATTTGGGATCCCTTACCCTTCCAAATAAATTTGATAATTTGTTTTTCCATTTCTGTAAAAAAAGGGTGTTAGGATATTTATTGGAATTCATTGAATCGGCAAATCAGTCTGGACACAATTGATGTCTTAATGATATTCAGTCTTCCAATCCATGAACACAGAATATCCTACCATTTATTTAAGTCTTCTTCAGGTTCTTTCAGCAATGTTTTGTAGTGTTCTGAACACAGTTTCTTTATGTCCCTGGTTAAGTTTATTACAAAATATTTGTTTTAGTTGCAATTATATGGATTTAGTTGCTATTATATGGAATGTTTTTTTCTGATTTCCTCCACAGATTGCACATCAGTAGTGTATAGAAATACTATTGATTTTTGCATATGAATCTTGTATCCTGCTACTTTTATGAACTCATCTATTAGTTCTAGTAGCTTTGTTGCATATTTTTCCAAAGATTGTAGATATAGGATCATATCATTTGCAAATAGTGAAAGTTTTACTTCTTTCTTCCTGTTTGGGTGCCTTTTATTTCTTTATCTAGTCTAATTGCTCTAGCTAGAACCACTCGCTCAGTACTGAATAGGAATTGTGACCATGGTCATTCTTGTCTTGTTCCTCATTACAGTGGGAATGCTTTCGGTCTGTCAACATTGAGTACAATGCTAGTTGTAGATTTTTCACATATGCACTTTACCATATTGAGAAAGCTTCCTTCTATCTCTCTCTTTTGGAGTGCTTTTATCAGGAAAGGCTGTTGCTCCAGGTCCTATGGTCAGGGAAGAGAGTTCAGGAGTTTGGTGCCTTGCCGGTGGGCCCTACTTTGGAGTTTATGCTCCTGAGAGTAACAGAGATGGGCTCAATTATGTCTTCCCTACACATGACTCATCTGTCCCTTCTATTTAAACCTATACTTGGTGCTGGAGTTTGTAGGTGTATGTCCAAGAGACTCGAGTCTTAGGGCTGTCCATATGCCAGTTGGGCCTGGAACCTCAGCAGAGTTGCAACAACTACTCTACAGCTCATTGGAGAGGACAACTAATAAGGAGATGATGATGGACAATGACCATCCCAAGAAACAGATAGAGTCTGAAACAGCAAGCAACATAGCCCTATCCATCTTCCCCAGGGGATATAAGCCCTCTCTCAATTCAAAGTGGAGTGGTTTTCAACACCCCAGAATCCTCAGGATTTGGGAAAGAACTATGAACTAGAGTGGACTTACTGGTATTCTACTACAGACATATTGTGATTCTAGCAATGGAAGAAATTACAACATTGATGTGGAGCCAGTGGACACTGGAGGTTCTGGGGGCAGGGAGAGGGAACAACAGTTGTAATATGGGGGCTTTTTTGGGACTTGGAAATAATCCTGAATGATACTTCAATGACAGATATAGGCCATTTTATATCATCACGTAATATGCAGAAATGTGTGGGAGAGAGTATAGACCACAATGTGAGCTATGGTACATGCTTAATGGCAATGCCTCAGGATGCATTTATCAATTGCAATGAATGTGCCACACTAATGAAGTATGTTTATGTGGGAGGGTGTGGGAGGTGTGGTATATGGGTATTCCTATGGTTTTGGTGTAATATTTATGTAATATAAGTGTCTCTTAAAAAATAAAAAGATATTATTTTAAAAAATTCCAAACTAATAAATAAAAATAAAATTTTAAAAAGGGTGTTGCATTTTGTCAAATGCATTTCTTGCATCTATGAAGAGGATCGTGTGATTTTTCTTCTTCAATTTATCAATGTGGTTTATTACACTAATTGATTTTCTTGTGCTGAACCACCCTTGCTTTCCTGGGATAAAACCCAATTGATTGTGGTGTATAATTATTTTAAAGTGATTTTGGATTCTGTTTGCCAGAATTTTTTTGAGGATTTTTGCATATATATTCATTCATTAGAGATGTTGGTCTGTAATTTTCTTTTTTGTAGTATTTTTATCTGTTTTTGGTATTAGGGTGATGTTTGCTTCATAGAATGAGTTTGGTAGCATTCTCTCCTGTTCATATTTTTTGGAAGAGCTTGGGCAAGATTGATATTGGAATGTCTTTGAATGATTGGTAAAATTCAGCTGCAAGATCATCTGGTCCTGGGCTTTTCCACCTTGGGAGGTTTTCCATGACTGTTTCAATCTCTTCATTTGCGAATGGTTTGCTGAGGTCTTCTGTTTCTTCTAGGGTCTGTGTAGGTATTTCATGTGTTTTTGGAAAATGTCCATCTTATTTACATTTTCTTATTTTTTGGCATACAGTTGTTCATTTTATCCTTTTATGATCTCTTATTTCTGTGGAGTTAGTGGTAATGTCCCCCTTTTCATTTCTGATGTTATTTGTGTCTTCTCTCTTATTCTCTTTGTCAGTCTAGCTAATGGTTTTTAAATTTTTTTATTTTCTCAAAGAAGCAACTTTGGTTTTTTTGATTCTCTAATTTTTGTTGTTCCTGATTTCATTTATTTCTGCTCTGTTCTTTATTATTTCTCTCTTTTGGCTTGGTTTGGGATTAGTTTGTTGTTCTTTTTCTAGTTCTTCCAGTTGTGCAGTTAGATCTTCAATTTATGCCCTTTCTTCTTTTTAATGTAATCATTGAGGGCTATAAATTTCCCTCTGAGCACTTCCTGTACAGTGTCCTATAGGTTTTGATATGCTGTGTTCTCATTTTCATTCATCTCAAGATATTTGCTGAATTCTCTTGCAATTTCTTCTTTGACCCACTGATTATTTTAGAGTGTGTTCAATCTCCATGTATTTATGTATTTTCCCATTTTCTGACCATTTTTAATTGCCAGCTTGATTCTGTTATGATCAGATAAAGTGTTTTGTATAATTTCAATCTTTTATATTTATGGAGACTTGTTTTGTGACACAATATATGATCTATCTAGGAGACTGATCCATGAGCACTTGGGAAAAAAAGCATATCCTGCTGCTTTGAGGTGTAATTCTCTATAGATATGTTTGGTCTAGGTCATTTATCATATTATTCAAGATCTTTGCTTCTTTATTTATCCACTGTCCATATGTTCTATCCAAAACTGAGAGTAGTATTTTGAAGTATCCAGTTATTGAAGAGACATCTATTTCTCCCTTCAGTTTTTCCAGTGTGTTCCTCATATTTATTGGGGCGCCCAGATAATGTGCATAAATTTTTAATATAGTTATTTCTCTTTGTTGAATTGACCCTTGCATTAATATATAATGACCTTCTTCAACCCTTCCAATAGTTTTGCATTTGAAATCTATTTTGTCTGATATTAGTATTGATACTTCAACTGTTTTTTGGTTATTATTTGCTTGGAATATCCTTTTCCAACCTTTCACTTTTAGCCTGGTTGTGTCCTTATGTCTGAAGTAAGTCTCTTGTAGACAACATATAGATAGCTCATATTTTTCTTATCCATTCTGTCAGTCTGTGTCTTTTGATTGGGGAGTTCAAGCCATTAACATCCAATGTTATTACTGTGTAGGCATTACTTACTTCCTGCATTTTGTCCTTTGGCCCTCTGCCATTATATCATTCTATTGTCTGTCTTTTACCCTTTAATTTAATCTTCCCAATAATTTACACTTCTAAACTCTTCTCCAAATCTCTTACCATTCTTTTTTTTCATTTCAGGCTGCAGCACACCATTTTGTATCTTTTGTAATTCTGGTCTTTTGGTAATATATTCTATCAGTTTTTTGTCTGTGAAGACATTGAACTCACCTTCATTTTTGAAGGACAGTTTTCCTGGATACAGAATCCTTGGTTGGACATTTTTCTCATTCAGTACCTTAAATACATTACACCACTTTCTTCTCTCTTCTATGTTTTCTGATGAGAGGTAGGCACTCAATCTTATCGAGGTTTCTCTGCATGTGATGCTCTGCTTTTCTCTTGCTGCTTTCAGAATCCTCTCTTTATCTCTGATATTTGTCATTCTGAATAGTAGGTTTCTTGGGGCAGGTCTATTTGATTAATTCCATTTGGGTTGTTTTGTCCTTGGATATTGATATTTATATCTTTGATAAGGGTTGGGAAGTTTTCCATCAATATTACCTCAAATATTTTTATTACACCTTTTCCATTTTCTTCTCCTTCTGGGACTCCAATAATGCATGTTTTTGCATTTCATGTTGTAATTCATTTCCCTGAGACTCTATTCCATTTTTTCCATTTTCTTCTCTTTCTGTTCTCCTATCCTTTTCAATTCAAATATTCTGTCCTCAAAGTCACTAATTCTGTCTTTAAGCAATTCAAATCAACTCTTATGTGCCTCTAAAGCAAGGGTTCTTAACCTTCCTTGTTCCACAGATCTCTTTGCTACTGAGGTGAAAACAATTAACCACTAATTAAGTCCACACTCTACTGTGTATTATTTAATAAATATATAACACCCATATCAACACATCCCCACAAAAATAATGCTTTTTCAAATTTTAATTCAAGCTCACAGATCCTTTGCTAAGAACCTCAGCTCTAATGTAATTTTAATCTCATCCATTGTGTCTTTTATTCCCATAAGCTCTGTTACTTTTCTTTGTAGGCTTTCAAATTATTTTTTATGCTCACCCAGTGTCTTCTTAATATCCTTTACTTCTTTAGTTATATTTTCCTTAAATTCTTTGAAGTGATATAGGAGAGTTGTGTGATTATCACTGATTAATTGTCTTAAATCCTGTATCTCTTCAAGATCTTTGGTTAGTTTCTTTGCCTGTTCCATCTCTTCCTGTTTCCTAGTATGGCTTATAATTTTTGCTTACATCTATTCATCTGAATATATTTATGAATTTACTCTGATGTCTAATTTCTCTCTCTTGCCTATTATTATTTTTGACAGCTCTTCTTTGATATATGGTTCAACTTATTCTAATTCTTTAAAATTGTCCAGCATATATTAACAAAATTGGGCCAGGGACTCACTTATGGTGCACATATTTTCTCCCAGGGATTAGGATACAGAGTATTATAAACAGTTTTTGTCCATGCAGTTTCCAGACAAGTCAGCAGATGGAATTCATCTTGGCCCCTTTCCACAGAGGTGTTTCACTCTCAGCTTTCCTTTTTTTCCTGTGTTGAATCTCTTAGAGCAGAGATTCAAACAGGGCTCTGCGGGCTGAATTCACTGATGTAAAGCCCCCTGACTTCCCCCTCCCTTTTCCCTTAAAACAGTATAGGGGGAGAAAGATGTCTGTTTCTCTCTTAGTCAGCTGCTGTGAGCCAGAGGTTTTACCCCTTCTTTATATCTTGGAGGTGGGTGGTGGAAATGCTTTCCAGCTGCTGCTGTGGCTTAGTAACTCACATTTACTTTTTCAGCTTCTTTGTTTCTCTGTCCATCACCCTCCTGGGAGTTGTGTGGCACTGTCCTGGTCTGCTGACCATCAAAGTAGGTCCCTTGGGCAGCTTTTGGTTATTTTTCCTTTGTTTTTGTGAGAACATTGAGCTCTTCCTATTAGTCCAATGTCATCTTCCCACAACAATAGATACAATCTTAGCTTTATTACAAAGAACATGCCCAAGGAGAAGTAAATTCTATCCTTATACTGCAAATAACATTAATAACTCAGAAGCATAGCAGTTTTTATTAAATTAACAATATTAAGCTAGTCCTGTTAGTTCAATGGTTTATCTGAATTATGTGAACTTGAATTTTTTAAAAAGCATAGTTTTAACTCTACAATTTTTTTCTCAATTTGAAATATATGAAATTTGATTTCCTTAATTTCTAGAATTTTAGGAGTTATCAATGAGTAAGAACAGGTTTGGAGTCATCAAGGAGGCTGATATTTCATCAGACTGGTTAACCAATTCCTTGTTAAAAATGTTAGGGTAGAGGTCTGTACAGTCTTGGGGGAATCATGAGAGCAGTTTATGCCAGAGGAGGACCTACTAATACTAAATTTTGTTTAAAATATATTTGAACATTTGCTTAACAAATAAAAACAAAACTTCAATTCTCTATGCCATCCTTGGCCACAATCATCCGCTTTGTTAACCTTCATTCAAATTTGTTAATTAGAGGACAAAGAAAGGTAGCACTATTTCCACATATTTGGATGAGCATTAAGGGGAAAGAGTTTTGTAGGTAGGGTACAATTTAAGTTATTAGGTCAGTTTTTGAAGGGCTGTGAAGGGAGCATAACCAATCAAGAGTCTTATATTACCCTTAATCACAGATTGGATGAAATCACCAGCAAAATAAAGATAGTGGATCCTTTTAGGTGCCAGGAAAATTGAGAATGGCAGACACCCCACCACAACAAGTCATGACAGTCTTTCAGTACAGCAGTGTGAAGAGTCCCTGGCTTGTACTTCTGAATTCTGTGCCCTTAGAACATAAAATGAACATATCCTATGTATAGAGATCAGAGAAGCAACACATTTTGACCCCAAGTGTGGTAGCTTAAAGTTGTATGTACCCCAGAGAAATATGTTCTCAAAGTTAATCCATTCCTGTGGGTGTGGACCCATTGTAAGACCTTTCAATGAAATCACTGCTGTCATGACCCACCTCAGTCTGAATGGGTCTTAATCCTCTTCCTGCAGTCCTTTTTATAAGAGAATGTAATTCAGACACAGACAGAAAGCCATGTAAGCAGGAAGCTGAAATCAACAAAATCTGGAACAGAAATGTTAGCCAACAGATTCCACCATATACCTTGATGCATGGCAGAGAAGCCAAGGATTGTTGCTACCAGTCTTTAGAAAGAAAGCATTGCATCACCTTGGTGATGCTTTGATTCGACATTTTCACAGACTCTGGTCTGTAAGCTAATAAAGTCCCATTATTTCAAAAACCCATTTTCATAGCATTGGAGCAGCCTAGGAAAGTAAAACATCAAGTTCTCTAGGAAATCTTTTCATTTCTGAAGAATACTGAATATTGGTTCAATGTTTTTCCCACTTTAAGTAATAAGAGTCCTATCACCTGTATTTAATAAATGTTTATTAGATAGGAATCATTTTACACAGGATTTCATTGGATCTCTCAACACTCCTAACAAATTAGCAAACCATTTCACAATTTTGGAACCCTAGGACCCTATAGGCTAATAATCTTCCCATAGACATTTTTTAAAAGTTGTAGGTCATGTTTTTTGCTTGTCTTGTGACAAACTTGTATATATATTTCAAATTGGTGAAGAGGATTATTTTAGTTATGGATTTTCAAGCACAAATTTTATATCAACAATTTGGAAGTTTGGGCATTTCACATGTGTTATTGCTTTATAATGAAGTTAAAATCTGTTCAGAATGTGTGTCTTCCAAGTAAGTCCAGAGAAACATTTGACTGGAACTCAAACACAGTCTGAGCATTCTATAAATATAGCATTTGTTCCCCATGCTGTCATCCTAATCATCATCTTTTGGACATTGTAAGTAGTGACAGTTTGAATTTGGTGAATTCAATAAAAAGGATTATGTTCTTGAACTAATCCATCCTTCTTGGTATGGGGCCATTTTGATTGGGCCATGTCAGTGACGCATTACTCAGGTTTGATATCCACCCTTTAACTGGAGCTTTATATAAATGGAGACACAGAGAGAGAGACACAGAGAAAGGAAGCCTACATTTTTACCCTGCCATATGAGGGAGGACTCGAGGATCACTAGTAGCCAAAGTTTAGGTGTGAAGTCTCTAGTAGGTGGGGCCTACAGAGCAGCTGAAAGATGATGGGATGAGTCAATTACCAGAGAGCCCAGAGCTAAACTCAGGAAGGAGGTGGAGCAACCAAGACTGAGTGAGGAGGCCCATAAAGAGACAAGCTGTATGTCTGATCATCCACAGCTGGACTCCAGGAGACTGCACACACAGAGGGGAACACAGGGACCTTGGCAGAGATTGACAGCCATCTTGCTTCCCCATGTGGCAGGTCACCAGGATCACCAGTAGCTGATTTTGGTGAGAAAACATCTCTGATTGTGGCTTTATTTGGACATTTCACAGCCTCAGAACTGTAAGCCTTTACCCCTAATAAATTTCCCATTATAAAAGCCAACCCATTTCTGATGCTTTGCATCAGCAGCTTATGGTAAACTAAGACACTAGGGATGACCCTGTGTTAACTCTAATGTTCACTATGCTTTAGGAATGAATGATTTTTTATCTTGTAGTTTTAGGCTTCATCCAGGAAGAGTGGGCCCTGTTTGGCAGATCCAAAAGAAAGTTGTTCAGAGATGTGATGCTTGACAACATCAGTCATCTGATCTCAGTGGGTGATTCTGACTATATATATAGAATATCAATCAACAGAAGCCAGACAGCTTTCCCATATTCCTATCCACTGCTTGCCCTGATTGTTTTATAGAACTTACATCTACAAGAAAAAGTGTCTTTCTTATTTATTTACTTACACATAATTTGTCACCTCAGTAGAATTTAGTATTCTTGACCACAAAATCGTTTATCTTGCTATTCAATCTTCAGTGCCCAGGCCTGTGCTATGATGTCAAAAAATATTTTTTGAATGAATAAATAAATACATTAAATATTGTTACTTTTCTGCTCTAAGAACAAAGCTGGTGTTTCCAACTATCTACATAGCATTTATAGTGTTCTGCTGGAGCTTATATTTAGTGGATTATTATTTTAAAATATTTTATTTTCTGCATGGTTTTAATCATTGAGGATTCTACACAATGTCTTTGAAATTGGACATGGACATTATTAACCAGATACCTTATTTTCTTTGGCATAGTCCCAGGTGTGCTTCTTTCACAAGTGAGGTATTATCAGTGTTTTCTATCTTCAAGGTGCTTCTCCCTAGACCAACCACCAATGTCTACTTTTTTCCCCTTGGTCACTAGCCCTGAACTTGAATATCATGAACTCCTCTCAGCACTGAATGCACAATATACCTGCAGGATATTAGTCTACATATTAAATGTGATTTCCTCCTTTGGTGCAAGGAGATGAGTTTTGCATGGAAGGAATAGGATTTCTCCAAGTAAGGAGTCCAGTTGAACTCCAGGAATTTATGCTTCAATATGAGGTGGAACCTGATAAGTGAGAATGCAGGAAATTGGTAGTGTCAACTTCAGGTTCTCTTGAGTGAATGATATTTTCTGAAATGGCACCAAGGACATTAGGAGAAAATTCTAAAGATGATGTCATATTTTTCCCCCATCAATTGCTATTCATGTATCTTTTAAATACTTTGGTCTCAGGAAAGGAATGTACGTACTGGAATAAACTATCCCATAATAGCATTTGCCCTGTTCCTCCAATGTGATGAATTCCCTCTTTTCACCTCCCCAACATTCCCTCTTCATTTCATTTCTCTCTTATTTTAAACCAAAATATCCTCTCTAATTTTCCACTAGCTGTTTTATTCCTACATTTCTCATTCTTTGGCCATTTAAAGGCTATATTCATCATGGTTCTCCAGAGAAACAATACCAACAGAATATAAAAAATATTAAGAAATTTGTTATAAGTATTTACTTATGCAGATGTAGGAACTGTCATATCCAAATTCTGAAGAGAAGGCTGCAAAGTGGAAACTCTGATAGCTGTGATGTTGAACTCTCCAGGGGAAACTGGCTGGATGTAGAGGCAGAAATTCTTTATGACTCTTGAAATGCTAGTTTTTCTTTTCAATTCCTCCAACTAATTGGATGACGAGGCTGCAAATTGCCGATGGCAGTCTTCTTGGTTGATTGAACATGGAATCAGCCAGAAAAAATCAACTGCTTTTAGATGAAATGCCATCTACAAAATACCATCACAGTCACAATCAGTCCAGTACTTGTTTGTCCAAACAACTGAAGACCACAACCCAGACAAGTTGACACATGAAATTAGCCATGACAAGGGTCAGTATTTGAAATATATTTAAATGAGCTTTGCATCTTTTTAACATTTTAATTTCTCTTGTACACTCTACCACTTTATTTTTGCAATGATTTCAGAAGGCAAAGAGGACTTGAAAAACCAGAAATGATACTCATGCAAAATATCCTGAAGAAGGACACATTCACCATGTGTCAATGGTAAGCTTCATGGGTATGAAAACTGTTCACCCAAATAGGGATTTCATGAATTCAGCACAAGCATCTTACTATAATTAGACTTGGAGACAGGCACTGTCCCAGGAGTAAGTATTGGATAGTTCTTAGGGAAGAAATTAACCTCAGCTCAAAATCATCACCTGAGTTTTTATGAAAATTATTTGCATGTGCTTGGCTCATATACTTAGTTTTTGGAATATAATAGAGTTTTAAAAATTACTAGTTCTGCATTTGAGCAGCTACAAAAGAGAAAATCTATGTTCATGCAGCAGAATAATTCCCTATGTTTATATAACATGGGAAAGATATCGTCTGGATATTCACTAAATGATCAGCCTAGAATTCATTTGTAGAATAATTGGTGAATAAAAGTATGGGATCCAATCTCATCTCCTCACCAATACCAGAGATTTCACACTGGAAAGGAGTACTTGTAATGAAATGATTTTTCAGAGAGTTACCTCAGAGTTCCCTTTGGCCCAACATATATTAATTTATATTTAAGAAAACCTATATCACCAGTTAATGTGGGAAAGAATCCTTGAGATTTGGCAGAATTTGGCTCAGAGTACAAAGACAGAGTGTCTGGAATGCTAGAGACTTGCTCAAGCAAGCAACCTTGCGAGCACTATCTGGACTCTTGCTGAAGCTAAGAGCTCAAGGATAAGAAAAGATAGGTATAGATAGGTTAGAGAAAAGGAACTCCCAAGAAAAATTCTCCTGCTTAAATTCCAAGAATACCTAATCAGTGACTGTGCTTTTCTGCATGTAACAGGAACTTTACTCTGGTAATAAAAGTGCTGGGTTGTCTGTGTTTCAGGCTAGACAGTGGAGTTCTGCTAGCCCCCTGACCCTAGCTTAGTCTTAAACTCTTTGTCTTGTCTTTCTTATGTCATGGTACCCTTCACCAAGCCACCCACTTTGCAGCAACATCTGGCACCCATCATAGGGCTCAATGAAGAAGGCTGGAAACTCTGGGGATTTTCAGTGATGCTGATACCAGAGGTTAAGAGGGTGTCAGTATTCCCCATTTGAAAATTCCCCTTTGCTCTGGATAATGTGTTAGTCAGGGTAACCATGGGACAAACATCTTCTCTTTCCGGTGAATAAAAATTTTTGCTTCTTTCTTTGCTGCACACTCATGGTGTAAAGGCTAAAAAACAAAAATATACAGGATTTATTTGTGTTAGTACAGAAACATTGCTATTGGTTTCCCTGAAGACGGACTCTTGACATCAACAATGGAAAGAGGTGGTTTCTCAAATGAAAGTGGAATATAGGAAAGGAGAGCCTATTCCTGTTCAAGTATGATCATTGTGTAGTTTAATATCTCTAGCTCTCGATCCACTGCAGTCTGTTTCTGACAGTGAGGAATCTGATACTGAAAAGAAAGGCATAGAAAAGGGAAATACTCTGTCTGTTTTAGCAACGACACTGGAGAAAGAATATGCCTTAGAAAAGGGAAAATCTCCGATTTTGATTGTCTTTATGCTCCAGTACAAGTAGCAGCAGAAATGGCCCCTGAGGAATCATGTTTAATAAAGGAGTAAAAAGACCCCATCCTTTTGCTTCTGGCTTAGAAGAGGCTATGACCTCTTTTCCTCTGGCTACTATCACAGTTCCAAATGTTTCTGCATTACAACAAGGCATCTGAGAGGCTCAATTAGCTGGAGATGTGGATGCTTATATGTTCCCTGTCCAAGTGACCCCCATGGCACCTAATGCTCAAATGCTGCAGGGAGGGCAACAATTTACTCATAATCCACTAAATTTTAAGGTATTAAAGAATTAAAGGAGGCATGTGCTAAATATGGTCCTAACTCTCCATAAACCTTGGGAATTTTGCAAGGACTCTCCCAAACCAAAAGATTAATTCCTTGATACTTTGATCAGTTAGCTAGAACCTGCCTCATTGACTCTGAATTTTTACAATTTACAACATCATGGGCTAACAAAGCTCATATTATCACATCCTGCAATGCAAATGCTAATCCTCCAGTAAATGTAATATTTGAACAACTCAAGGTTTCGGGAGGATATTTAGGTATTCAGGCTCAGCTTCAATATTCTGACATTGCTATAGTACAGTGCCAGTCTGAACCTTGCCACTACCAAACAATTAATACGTAAGAAACAAAATAAAGTCTATCTAGCCAATTCAGGAGTGAAGGGCCTATTCCAGAAGATTTAGTGAGATTAATATTGGAAAGATCTAGCATTAGTTGAAGGGGCATCACTGTTCTGCCAAAGAGTTAACTAAGATAAGGAAAACAATCTGGCAGCAACTTTGTAAACTTCCTACTGCTTACATAATGATAAGGCTGTGGAATGATAGGAACTATTAGAATGACACCACTAGAAGAGTAGGAAAACTTGGCAACACAGTTTCCAGAAAAATTCTCCAAAGCAATAAAATCAAAGATGTATGTTTCTATTGAAGTGTTGTAACTCATTTTGTGTTTGTCTGTTTGTTCAGTGTCAGTGTATATTTTGATACTGCCAGATGGTAATATTAAATTGATAAATGACAATTATTAAAAGAGCTCTATTCAAATGTCCAAAAATTAAATAAGTGCTTAAATTAATAAATATGGGTATTAATTTAAAATCATAAAAATAGTTATAATCAAACTAAATCATTATTCTAACAAGTTTGTTTAGTGTTGATGGTAATATTATGTTGTCATAAGTTTGCTTAGAAACAGTTTCCAAAATCATTTTGGCAACTGGAATACAGAAGGTGTATAGAATGTGTTTTTATTATTAAGGAAAAAGAAAGTAATTTTGTCCTAAGATAAAATGACTGGTTATTAAAAAATAGTAAAATCTGGGGCAAGCCATGAATGAACATAGAAAGTGCAGAAGGCATGTAGAAAAGGAATTTTTTGGTCAAAGTTAAATAAGATTTAATGGGTCTGTCTATAAAGATTTAAAAGTTTTAATGTCAAACAGTATAATAATACAAAGCTAAAGTTTTATTCTTTCTCAAAGTTTCTCAATCATTAGTCTGTTTTAATAAAAGTTTACTAAGAGTTTTTCTCCTGAATAATCAGTATACAAAAAAGAAAGCCTGTTTTATCAAACTAGCTTCTTGTACTTTAACCTTATCATTTTCTTGGATAAACTAGTCATATCACTTTTAAAAGAACATAATGTTCAAACCTGCTTTCTCAAAGTCAAATCTTGAAAAGTAGCTTTTTATTTCAAACTGTTAAAATGATTTAGTCTTTTCCCTAGAAAAAAGTAAAATACTAAAAAATAGTTAAGTTCATTTGTTATATTATAAGTTGAATGAAGTACTTGAAACTGTTATACAATTAAAAGGAATTTTCTAACCTTATGATAATTAATGTTGTATGAGTAAAAATTTCATATACATACTTAAAATGTGTATAAAATTCCTGAAAATTGAATAACGTTTCAGTATAATAGCCTATATAAACTCACTGGTTGGGAATCTTATATGCATAGGAAATAAATATTTATTCATTGCATACCTGCTGATTAAAAGTCTTATTATTGTCTGTTGTTATATAATCTACTGTAGTTATGAATTATGTGTAATGTACTTAAATACTAATCAAAACTAATGCAATACATTGAATACTATGTAATTTAATAACTTGTATGTTACACATAAATGTATTTTATTAAATGTATATGTAAATTCTTTGTTTTGGGTTTGGACAGTCCTGAAACTGAATACATTAAGAAAAAGTTTCATAAGTATTGTTCACACCTAAAAGTCATCATGCAGAAAACTTTGTTGATCCACAAACCAATGCCAATGCCTTGCTAACATTTTTAATATTTTTCATAGTTCAGGAAAAATAATAGGAATTAAAATAGCAAACACATCAAATATGTTTTGCAACAAATTAAAATAGATAAAGTACATTTCTAAAGGTGTTGTATTCCTCCGTGGAAGAGCTGACCACTCTCCCAGGGACTGATGCATACTCCTTAAAATGTACTGCCCAGGGAGTGTTGTGTTCCTTCCTGAGAAGGCTTGCCCCTTCCTTGGGAATTAACAAAATACTCACAAGTTGGCATCTATAGTATCAAATTCATTAATTATAAACACAGTCAACCAAAACTGTAGTATCTACTGCTAATACAACACTTCCCAGATAAAAGATAAATATTGGTAAGTTTATATATAAAACTGCTCTATTTATCTGTCATTCTGTGACTTTGTTCAATATTGATTTAATCTTTTAATTAATTAGGTTATTCTTGTTTCTCATTTTAATTTACAGTATAAACTTATTCGACTAAATATGCATATTGACATTTATCTTATATCCACTTGGCACTCTTGCCAAAAATTGGCCAGTTAGAGGAAAATGATGCACTGGTCACAGCTCCTAATTTGTTGGTCTCCATGCTAACCATTATAATAGTAACTGTAAGTATGTTACCTATAACAACAGTAGAACAAAATTTTACTTATTAGGCTGTTGTTCCCAATCCCCCCATGCTTCATCCAGTATCATGGATGGAAGCTCCTCCCCCAATTTATGTAAATGATTTTGTTTGAATTCCTGAACCAGAGGATATTTGTCTGCCAGAACAACCCTTCAAAGAAGGTAAGGATTTCAATACAACTATAAAACTAGGATACACTCACTTACCATTATGTGATGATCTAGCCTCCAGGTATTTAAATCTAACTCATCAAAGTTGGTTATTATTTACTACAAAACATGGTAATATCTCAAGAGCTCAGTTACATCATTTATCTAGATTAAGCTTCTGTTATGAGAAATTTACCAGAATTAATATAAATATGAATCCCTCTGATAAAATTGTCTGTGCTAATTGCAATGAATGGATACCTAGTGATGAGCACATCCATTTGAAAAATTGCCAAATGGTGGCTTCTGTGTTACTGCTTAATAGTTCTTATAGAATTGCGACTGACTGCTCCCCTAAGAGGTACAGGGTTCAAAATTGTGACACAGTTAAGACCACTTTTTCCCACCACAAAACACTCAAATGGTGTGTTGAGTCTCATAATGTAACTACTAAGATTAGCACTCATTCACCACACCCTATTATTTGACATAGTATGAAAATGGTCTCTCTTTTTCCTATACAGAATAGAGAAAATATAATGGAAATGTCACAAACCTCTTTATAAAAATATTCCTCTCAGTTTACAACCCATAAATATTTGAACAGGGTCATATAGTCATTCCTCATATTATCCTTAGGAAAATTTGTCCTCAACATGATAACTCAGGAAGTTAAATGCTATGACTTTACTTGTAAATTATATATTTGTTTAAATTCTACTATATATAGTCACAATTACAATTATATGCTTCTTAGAAAATTATCTGAAATTTAAATTCCAGTTAATCAAACTTGCCCATGAGAATCTTCACCTAATATGCATGCTTTACTAAATGTTTTATGTCAAGTAGTTAAGTGCACTAAAAGATGGGTATCATAGCCACTACTACACTGGCTACTGTCTGGAGTCACTTTATATCAGAGTATTCAAAGTACTGTTTTTGTTCAAGAATGGCATAAAAACACCAATCTAGCCTGGGGAAGTCAAACTAAAATAGATACAGAAATTAATAATCCATTGTTAGATTTAGAAAATGCTGTTTTAATACTAGGAGATAAAGTTCAAACATTAAAAATGCAATTACAGTTAAAATGTGATTGGAATGAAACATCCTATTGTATAACTCCTTTACCTTATAATGAAAGTCAATACAGTTGGAATCAAACTAGAAATCATATCCTGGAACATACTCATAATCTTAGTCTTAACATTTTAGAATTACAAAAGGAAGCCTTAGAAATATCTCAGAATAGATTAAAGACCCTTCCTGAACTGGAATTTTGCAAAGAAATTAGTGACAAATTAAAATCATTAAATCCCTTAAATTGGTAGAATAGTTACCATTTCCAAATGATTTCTGGAGGAATAATTATACTCTTAATATGCACTTTCTTTCTTTCAGTCTGCAGAAGGTTCCTCAGAAAAGAAATAAACAGCACAAAGAAACAATAGGATATCTTGAGTACATTAGTCCTTACTGATCATGCAAAAAGAAAAGGGGGAGATGTGGGAAGGAATCCTTGAGATTTGGTGGGATTTGGCTCAGAGTACAAAGACAGAGTGTCTGGAATGCCAGAGACTTGCTCAAGAGGAAAACCTTGCAAGTACTGTCTGTACTCTTACTGATGCCAAAAGCTCAAGGATAATATAAGATAGATATAGGTAGATTAGAGAAATAGCCCTTGCAAGCAAAGTACTCCTGCTTAAATTGCAAGAATAGTTAATCAGTGACTGTGCTTTTCTGCATGTAACAAGAACTTTACTCTGCTAATAAAAGCATTGGATTGTCTGTGCTTCAGGCTAGACAGTGGAGTTCTGCTAGACCCCTGACCCCAGCTTTCTCTTAAACTCTTTGTCTTGTGTCTTTCTTATATCACGGTACCCTTCTCTGAGACATGCACTTTACAGCAACAAGTCAATGTGGAAAATCCTCAGTGAATGGCAATCATTTAATCAACTTAAGCATAGTCATATTGGAGGTAAATCTTATAAATGTCATCTATGTAGGAAAGCCTTTAGTTATTCTTCTAAGCTTAGACAACTAACTCATACTGGAGAGAAACCTGTTCAATGTAATGAATATAGGAAAGAATACCATGAGAGCATTGACCTTTATAGACACCAATATTCATACTGGAGATAGTTGATATAAATATTGTGAACATGGGAAGCAGTTAGCCAGGATGCTAATTTGTATTCCTATAAAAAGAACTCACATGGGAGAGAAACTTATGTCTGTAATCAGCGTGGAAGGTCTATCAGTTTTCCTTCATCCTTGAATCAACCTAAGCAAATATACAATGGAGAGCAACCATATCAATAACCAATGCAAAAGCCATTGGTAAAAAATCTGTCCTAATGTGACATGAGAGGATTCACTGTATAAATATATCAAATGTAAAAGAGTATTCTGCAACAGCACTAAAATAAACAAGCCAGAGAACTCAGGGGAGAAATTCTATATCAATGTAATCCATTTGGAAATGCTTTTGTGTATAATATATCCTTAAACAACATGAGTGAACTCCACT
This sequence comes from Cabassous unicinctus, assembly GCA_029593785.1. NCBI lineage: Eukaryota > Metazoa > Chordata > Mammalia > Cingulata > Chlamyphoridae > Cabassous > Cabassous unicinctus. The sequence continues at coordinate 28,931 of JAQZBX010006787.1, read as the reverse complement.
GGAGAAAAACACTAGGTCTGGATTCAAAGAACATAAGCAAACAGCAAACTTGTGCTTTTGTGTGCACAAGGAAGATCTGAGTAGGAATAACCCCCAAACAGGAAATAAGACAGGATGTCTTTACCAGAAGTTTGAAGCCTCTTGAGGAATACCAAAAATTCAACCTGGAAAAGCCATTCAGTGAAATACACATGGTAATTATTTTACTCATAGTGCAACTCTTATAGAATATGTGAGGATTCACTCTGTAAATCAGAATCAGTGTCATGAATGAAGGAAAATTTTCAGTGGTCACTCCTTCCTTCATCAACATTAAAGTTCTCATAATGAGATACCCAGCCTGATATCTAAGTGGAAAACCTTCACCTGGATTTCCCACCATAACAATCAGACTGGAAAAAATACTTTCTCCAGCACTTTTTAACCCATAATTCATATGATTATACAGAATTAAGCCCAATGGCTTGATAGTTTAAAAATGATGTAATGTGAAGTAATCTGAAAATGCTTCATGCAGGATTTTATGAGTAATAATAAATGAGATTCTGCTCTTTATGCATATTTATAAATATGTAAGCACTGAAAGTTGTTACTGAAAAATCTAATATGTTTCCCAGTTCCTAGGTTTATTGATTTTTTTCTTTTGCTGTAAATATAATTACACAGGCTTTGGTGAATCAGAACATCACTGACCACCTACTCAAAAATGGAGACTGCAAAATGGTGTCTACATCACAGTATTAATATATATATATACATGGCAAGGATGAATGTATATGTAGAAAATAAATACAACTAAATATAATGGTGCATAAGTTAAATGTTTTTAAAATGTGATTTAATATTGCCACAACACATTAAAAGGAATTAAATTTAATACTTTCAAAAAAAAGAGTTGTGATGGTATTTGAGACTTGTTGGGATATCTGCAAGAAGATTCCCCAGAATCCAAAACCAGGTGTATTAATCAGCCAAAGGGGTGCTGATGCAAAATACCAGAAATCTGTTGGCTTTTATGAAGGGTATTTATTTGGGGTAGATGCTTACAGTTACCAGGCCATAAAGTGTAAGTTTCTTCCTTCACAAAAGTCTGTTGCCATGTGTTGGAACAAGAGAGATGCTGATGTTTGCCAGGGTTCAGACTTCTTGGGGTTCCTCTCTTCCCAGGGCTCTGTTTCTCTCCTGGCACAGCTCCTCTTTTTCCTCCACAAGGTCAGCTGTAGACTCTGAGGCTCTCTCACAAGTCTTGTCCTCTCTCCACAAGGCCAGCTGTAAACTACCAGGTGAACCACGTGGCTCTTTTCCTGGGGCCTTCTCTCCTTCCTCACAACCAAGCTCCTCTGTGTGCTTACTTCCTCAGGCTCCAGCTCAAATCTCCAGCATCAAAACTCCAACAATGTCCCTTGCCATGCCTTTTATCTGTGATTCCCCACCCACCAAGGGACAGAGACTCAATGCCCTACTGATGTGGCCCAATCAAAGCCCTAATCATTATTTAATCATGGCCAGAAGAACAGACCAGTTTAAAAATATAATCCAATATCGATTTTTGGAATCCATAAATAATGCCAATCTGCTATGCCAGGCAATGGTTAATTCCATATATTAGTATTCTAATCCCAAAATGTTTTTTTTCTATAATAACAGAGAGTTCTCAGCAAATGAGGAAATGGAAAAATATTACAGAAGTGAAGATGGTCTCATTTTCAGAATGCCTCATAGGCTTATACTAATTTATGGAACCTCAAAACACTGACCCTTGGAGATCACTTTGGGAAGTCTTCCCCTCACAGGTACACAGTTTATTTGGATAAAAGGCCCTAAACAATTAATGTCTCAGAGGAAGAAAGAGCTGCCCATAAAGAATGTCCATTTTTTAAGGTAAACCTGCATGAGATCTTTCTTTGGAGAGGGCAGGAACTGCACCATGAATTGTGGCCCCTATTCCATTCAACTATTTCTATAGCCCAGGTTTGTTGCAAGGGTTACAAGTTGTGCCTAATGCCTCAGTTGGTGGCTGTAACATATTTGCCTGTGTGTGTATATGTGAGTAGCTGGAGTGAGGGGCCATAGCACCAATGTCATCCTTAAGGGAAAGGAACTTAGAAATGTTTTGGCATAATTGACATAAATGTGTCATGTAGGGTTAGAATTATCACTCTGAGACTCTTTGTTCACTCACTCATCAAACATTAATTTATTAACAAAAGTTTCTTGAGAGTTACAATATTCCATATCTAGATTATTCTGGGAATGAGTGGTAAATGGTTAATCATTTTATTCCTTAATAGTTACAAATCTAGCCTTGAGAAATAACTGTTTGTGAGCTTGTTACTCATAAGTAAATCTTGTATCATAAATGCATAGACTTCTTTCCCAGAAACTGTAAGAACAGTCTATTCTGTGGACTGCTTGACCACCCTCATCATATCAATAACTCTCTTGTGTAGTTGCTATGGATATATAACTTTGGTCCTCCCGATAAAAGCTGTAAATACCCATTCCTTTATTATCTGTCCTAAACACTGCATTTTGTGGGATTAATGGTCCCCCTTACATGCCTTCCCCTTCTGCATGTAGACATGTATTATAAAAGACCCCTCTGGTGTTTTGAGTGTGGACTTTGAGACTTGGAAGTGTTGTCTCTCCTCCTGCCACTGAGGACAAGGATTAAACTGTGACCAGGGTCAGAACCATCATCTTTCCTTCTACCACTGAAAACAAGTCCCCACATAAGCCCCCTAATAAATGCTCACTTTCTCACTAAGCTGGATTTGTCTGAGTCTTTCTTGGGTCCCACTTAGCCCACTAAGTTTGGTGAAAAGCTGTCATTTTTACACAGCACCTCACTACACTCTGAAATCCAAATCAGGAATTTACCATTACTTTAATACTCTAATCCCATCAGCAGATGCCTTCAACATTGACCCACTGTTCCAATCATCTCAAAATGTTTCAACAGTGTTTTTCCATTGTTTTCCAGGCTGGAACTCTTTCTGAGATATTCCCTCACCTTCACATCTTTGATCAACTTAAGGAGCACAGGAGATCCCAAGCTGGGTCTGCCCAATGTTTTTTCTTGAGCAGAATCAGGCCCTGAATTCCTAGGAGGAATACCACAGCCTGAATCTGTACTTTCCTCAGAGCCACCCATCAGAAGGACTACAGGACCACCCACCCCCTCTCATATTGATGTGAATTTGATAACCAGATGAAATATCTGCCAAGTTCCTCCACCCAGAAAAACATATTTTTGATTTGTAATGAAGGCCATTTTTTGATGGCATATTCTGAGATTATACCAATTGTGCTCCCCACCTACCTCCACCCACAGTATTAGTACCCATTGATCCACTGAACCACATTTCCCTGTAGTCCATTCTGCCCTCAGTTTCTGTGAAATGCAGGCTCTCTTGTCTTAGGAACTTGTATATATTCCCATTAAGCCAATTCATATTCCAAGCAAATTTCTAAGACTTTTCCCAGCCAAATCCAAATGATTTCAGCTACCACCCCTACTTTTTCCAAGAGGATTTTCCTTCTCCACAAATGAAGTCCTTTGGTATTATGTATATGAGTTAACCTTGTCATTTTACTTTAACTTATTTTTTGGAAATTAAAGTTCCATTAGGCAAATAATGACTGTTTTATTTCCCTGTCTAATCCTGATTCCTGTCACAGGCCTGGCTAAAAATGATCACCACTATCCTCTAGAATGTTTTAGAATCAGAAGAAGAGAAAGACAAAGGGCAATATAATAATGAGTTACATAAGTGTAACAAAAATAAAACACCTGATTACCTAAAAATACATTCTACATCTTTATTTTTCAAAGCTGGGAATTTTAAATAGTAAATAAAAGAGGGCAAGTTTGTTTCTATGAATATTTTCAAATTATCTAAGTTGACAAATTTGAGAATTTTCACATAATTTCTTAAAATCCTTTTTATTTCTGTAAGGTTAGTTGTAACATCACTTTCATTAATGATTTTAGTAAATTTAGTCATTTACCCTTTATTCTTAATCAACTAGCTATAGGTTATTCAATTTTGTTGATCTTTTCAAAAAACCAACTTTTGTTTTTGTTGGTTTAATTGTTTATCTATTCCCTATTTCATTCTTCAATCTAATGGTTATGATTTCCTTTCTTCTGGTTGGTTTGGTATTAGTTTGCTCTTATTTTGCAGTTTCTTAAGGTGTAAACTTAAGTTATGGATTTGAGATTGTCCTTTTTTAGTGTAGGTTTTCATGACTATACATTTCCCTATTGGCACTGTTTCCTTTGTGTGATATAAGTGTTTTTTTTTTTAATTTTAGTATTTCATAATTTGCTTTTTATTTTTTCACAGAACTAAACAGTTTAAATATCTTGTTTATAATGTCTGCAGACTATTTTTAATTTTATAGATGTATACCACAGTATTTAACTTTGTTGTTATTGTTTTTTTATTCTTATTTAGCATCTTCATAAATCTCTGGTGTTATAAATAACAGTGTGATAAACATTCTTTTTCATAATTTTGTCCCATTAGTACATGCTGAGTTAAAAGGATTCCCTACTGCGATTCTTCTTTCCAGTTCCTCATTTAATTTAGGTCTTTATTCCTTTAAAAATATGTTGTATATTCATTTCTGTTTATCTCCAAGAGTTTTATAATTTTCCTTACTTTTTTCTGTAACTTTCATTGGTTGTTTAATAGTGTGTTGTTTTAAGTTCCACTTATTTGAAAATTTTCCAGTTTCTATTTTGTTATTGCTTTTAGTTTCATTCTATTTTGGTCAACAAAGATACTTATAATATCAGTGTTTTTAGAAATACTATGTGGTAATATATGGTTTAACTTAGGAATGTTCCATGTGTAATTGAGAAGAATGTAAATTTTGCTGGGCCTAGTTGGTTTATACTTTTGACAGGTCCTGGATTTCCATATTTATCTTCTGTCTAGTTTTCTAACCATTTATGAAAGTGGGTAATTGATGTCTTCAACTATTTTTGTGGAACAAATTCTCCCATCAATATATTCATATATTTTGGTGCTGCATATATGTTTATAATTATGATATCTTCTTGATAAATCGATCCTATTATAGATATATAATTCTTTGTTCTTCTAACAATATCTGTCTTTAAGTTTGTCTGATCTTACCATAGCCAGACCAGCTTTCTTTTGGTTAGTATTTGCTTGCAGCATTGCTAAAAATTCCCTATTCTTCCACTGTCAACCTATTTGTGACTTTGTATCAAAAGTGAGGCTCTTAGAGACAATAGTGTATACTCTCTTACCCATTATGCCAATCTCGGCTAATTATTTAGAGTTTAATCCATTTTCATTTAAGGTAATTACTTATAAGGAAGGGCTTACATTGTCCATTTTGCTAGTTGTTTTGTATTTGTAACATTTTCCCACATTTGCTGTATTATTTTATCTATCCATTCTCTATCATTTTCTAAAAATTTGAGAGTAGATTGATTACATCATGCAATACAATAAATACAATATTTCAATGTACATGACTTAGAAACAGGCTAGCCACTTATGTAATTACCTTAAGTACAGTTAGGAAGTTGCACAATTTTAATATTGATCTAAAGCTTATAGTCTGTATTCCAGTTTTTTCATATGATCCAATGTATTAGTCAGCCAAAGGGGTGCTGATGCAAAATACCAATAATCAACTGGTTTTTATAAAGGGTATTTATTTGGGGTAGAAGTACACAGTTACCAGGCCATAAAGCATAAGTTTCTTCCCTCACCAAAGTCCATTGCCATGAGTTGGAGTAAAACAGCTGCCAAAGTTTGCCAGGCTTCAGGTTTCTTGGGTTCTGCTCTTCCCAGGGCTGCATTCCTCTCCGGGCTTTAATCCTCTGTTTCCTCCACAAGGTCAGCGGTAGACTATGAGGCTCTCTAGGCTTTGCTTCTCCACAAAAGGCCAGTTGTGAACTCTCAAGTGAATGGGTTGTCTCTATCCTAGGGCTGTCTCTCCTTCCTCATGACCAAGATTTCTTACTTCCCAGGGCTCCAGCTCAAGTCTCCAACATTAGAACTGCTCCCTCTGTCCTTTGTCTTGCCTTTTATCTTCAATTCCCTACCCACCAAGGGGTGGATTTCAATGTCCTAGTGATGTGGTCCAATCAAAGCCCCAATTATAACTTAATCATGCCCAGACAAACATATCAGTTTAAAAACATAATCAAATATATATTTTTGGAATTCATAATTGCATCAAATTCCCCAACAGCTACACTCCATTCTCTGAATTCAAAAATACATTACATATTCAAAAAACCTTAAATCAGTAACAATTCAAGTACAAAATCATAACATAGGCAGTTTAAGGAAATACAGTTTGTCCTGGGGCAAAGTTCTGTCTGCTATAGACCTCTGAAATGTACAAAACCATTTAACTGCTTCCAATACACAAATGGAAAGACAAAGGATAAACATTTTCATTATCATAAGGAGAAATTGGGATGTGAAACATGAGTCATGGATCATCTACAGTTCAGTAAACTGGAAGGGCATCCTCCATTCAATTTCAAAGTCTGAAAATCATTCTTAAGATGATGATTTCTTCTCCTTGAGGCCACATGGGGACCCACCCTTTCCACAGGCTTGCCCAATGGTCTTTTTCTTGGTTCCACACTCATCAAGCATCTGGGTGTTGACAAAGCTCTAGACCTCACCCTCCAAGAGTGTTGGGTAGTTGCCACACTTTACCCAAACTTTGGGTTAGAGTTTTAGCCCCCCAAGTACAGTGAGGTGAAGACAACATTCCCCCTAATATTTGGCATAGAGTCTCAACCCTCTCAGAGCAATTAGTTGACCATCTGGCTTTCTCTAGTCTTTGGCATACAGTTTCAACCCTCTCAGAGCCATGGGTTGACCACCTGGCCTTCTCTAATCCATGGGGGACAGGAGCACCCCTCTCAGACCTATGGGGTGCTGACTTTAACCACCTTAATCTTTGAGGAATGTGCTCCACCCTCCCTGTACCCTGTGGTGGCAAAACTCTCCCAGAACAGTGGGTGGGAACATCCACTCTCTTCAACTGCTGGGGCAAACTCAACCTCTCTATACACATGGGTGGGGCTCCTTTCTTGGCCCAAGGTGATGACTTAATTCCAGATGTCAGCTTCCATGGGTTCCTTCTTAAAGCTGTTTCTCCTTCACTCTCTCTTTTCCAAGTCCTTTTTTGTTTAAGCTGACAGTGGTTTTGTTGATACAGTGCTCTGAAAAACTTTCTTGGCTTAGCATGCAGGAAGCAGGAGTCCAGGCCATCAGACAGTAGGACTTTCTTCAAGTCTTTCTGAGATAACTGCATTTTCAATTCTGATTTTCAAGTTCCAGATTTAGCTAAGGCTTCAAATGGGGCACTTTCATCTGGAAACTTGATTTCCAGAAATTTGGAAGTTCAAGATCAGTTTCTGTTTTGTTTGTGCCCAAAAGTTCAGTCCTTAGTGTATTTTAGTAGATTTTATTTACTAAAATATTGTAGTATTTTGCTATAAGCTGCAAGGAGAAGCCAAGCCACATTCTATGAGTTTACCTTGGAAAGCCCTTCAGCTAAACACTCTGGTTCACCATTTTCAAATTCTGTCTTCCATATAATACCAGGAGTTAATCTTGCTAAGTTCTCTGCAACTTTAAATCATGGATCGCCTTTCCTCCAGCTTTCAATAATACTTTCATCATTTACTTCTAAGGCATCATAAAAAGTCTCTTTAACTTCCATATTGCTATCAACAGTATCTTCAAAGTGATCTAGGCCTTTTCCATCAAGCATTTCACAATTCCTCCAAAAAATACTCCTTACCCATTTATAAAACCATTCTAACATTTTGGGAATTACAAAAGTACTTCCCCACTCCTCAGCATGAAATTCTGTATTAGTCAACCAAAGGGGTGCTTGATGCAAAATACCAATAATCAGTTGGTTTTTATAAAGGGTATTTATTTGGGATAGAAGTCCACAGGTACCATGCCATAAAGCATAAGTTTCTTCCCTCACAAAAGCCCATTGCCACATGATGGAGCAAGACAGCTGCCGATGTTTGGCAGGGTACAGGCTTCTTGGGTTCCTCTTTTCCTGGGGCTGCATTTCTCTCTGGGCTTAGCTCCTCTGTTTCCTCCACAAGGTCAGCGGTAGACTATGAAGCTCTCTAGGCTTTGCTTCTCCCCACAAGGCCAGCTGTGAACTCTCAGGTGAATGGCTCATCTCTATCCTGAGGCTTTCTCTCCTTCCTCATGACCAAGCTTTCTTACTTACTGGGGCTCCAGCTCAAGACTCCAACATCAGAACTGCTCCCTCTGTCCTTTGACTTTGACTTCAAAATTCAATTGAAGAAAAAATTGAATTTTTTTCTTCAATTCCCCACCCACCAAAGGGTGGGGATCAATGTCCTACTGTGGCACACTTACTTGCACCATGCTGTAAAGCACATAAAATAGAGAGTGACTCTCTCAGGGAGAGCCAGGAAATATTTCTGAGAGCTGATGTTAGAATTAAACTCTGAAAAATGAACTGAAATTAGTGAGGTATATTAGAAAAATGTTTCAAGGCAAAACATATAGCACATACTGACATCCCAATCAAAGCCCCAATTATAACTTAACCATGCCCAGATGAACAGATCATTTTACAAGCAGAATCCAATATATAATTTGGAATTCATATATACATAAAATTGCCCAATGGCTATACCCACTAATTTCCTTTGGAGTCTTTTCTCCTTCATTGTTATATCCCATGTAGGATCATGTTTGCATTTAAATATAACTGACTCTTTAGATGTTCTTTCCTTTCAATTGTGGACACATGTATGTAATATAAACTTTCTCATCTCAACCACTCCCAAACTTGTATTTCAGTGGGAATAATCATATTTAAAATGTTGCCCTTCCCTCACCACCATTCATTACCAGAAATTTACCATCACTCCAAACAGAAACCATAAACCCATAATGCATTAACCACTCATTCCCCTCTTATTCCCATCCCTGGTAACCTATACACTACTTTCTGTCTCTATAAGTTTTTGTTGGGAAGAATCCTTGCAATGTGGAATTCTGGCATGAGAGCAAAGACAGAGTGTCTGGAACACCAGACTCATTCTCAAAAGGAAATCCTTGAGAGCACTGTTTGAACTCTTGATGGTGCCAAGACTCAAGGATAAGATAAATATAGACAATAGGAGTAAACTTTGCCTGCAATAAACTCCCAAGTAAATCCAAGAATAATTAATCACTAGCCGTGCTTCTCTGCACATAACAAGGGACTTGCTCTGCTAATAAAAGTGCTTGGCTGTCTGTGCTTCGGAGCTAACTTGGCAGATATGTTCTGCTAGCCCCCTGACCCCAGCTTTCTCTTAAACTCTTAGTGTTTCTTATATTGTGGTACCCTTTGCCGAGTAACCCACTTTACAGCAACATCTGGCACCCAACATGGGGCTTGATGGAGAAGACTCTGACAGATTGGAAACTTTGGGGAATTTCAGTGCTGCTGATACCAGAGGTTGAAAGGGGGTGAGTATTTCCAATTTGAAAATTCCTCCTTTGCTCTGGATAATGTGTTCTTCAGGGTAATGATGGGACAAACTTCTTCTCCTTCTGGTGAATATAAACTGTTGCTTCTTTCTTTGCTTCACACTCATGGTGTCAAGGTTAAAAATCAAAATATAGAGGATTTATTTGCATTAGTACAGAAACATTGCTATTGGTTTCCCTAAAGAGGGACTCTTGACAGTAAACAATGGAAAAAGGTGGTTTCTCAACTGAAAGTGGAATATAGTAAAGGAGAGCCTATTCCTATTCAAGTAAGGTCATTGTGTAGTTTAGTCTCTCTAGCTCTCAAGCCCTTGCAGTCAGACTCTGATAGTGAGGGCTCTGATACTGAAAAGAATAGTGCAGAAAATGAAACTGCTCCATCTGTTTTAGCAACCACCATGGAAGAGGAACATGCTTTAGAAAAGAAAAAAAAAAAACCAATTTTGATTGCCTTTCCACTCCAGTACAGGTGGCAGCTGCAAAGGCCCTGGAGGAATCCTGTTCAACTGAGGAATTAAAAAGACCTTATCCTTTCTTCCTGCCTTAGAGGAGGCTATGACCTCTCCTCCTTTAGCTAATACTATAGTTCCAAATGTTTCTACATTACAAAAAGGCATCCAAGAGACTCAATTAGCCAGACACATAGATGCTTATATGTTCCCTGTCCAAGTGACCCCCATAGCACCTAATGCTGAAATGCCACAGAGAGAACAACAATTCACTCATGCTCCTCTAAATTTTAAAATACTAAAAGAATTAAATGAGGCATGTGCTAAGTATGGACCTTACTCTCCGTATACCTTGGGAATTTTGTGAGGGATCTGTCAAACCAAAAGATTAATTCCTTGGGACTTTGATCAGTTGGCTAGAACCTGCCTCACTATGTCTGAATTTTTACACTTTAAAATATGGTGGGCTGACAAAGCTCAAATAGCAATGCCAATGGTAATCCTCCAATAAATGTAACATTTGAACAACTTATGGGTTCAGGAGGATATTTAGGTATTCATGCTCAACTTCAGTATTCTGACATTGCTATAGTGCAGTGCCACCTTTGTTGTTTGCATGCCTGGGGAAAAAAATCACTCCTGCAGGATCAGTGGATCCCTCATTTGCACATGTAAAGCAAGCCACCTCTGAACCATATGTTGATTTTATAGCTCACCCTAAAAAGACTCTTGAGTGCACTGTTACAGACCCAGCCATTTGAGATTTATTACTTCAAATCCTGGCATTTGATAATGCTAGCACAGAGAGTCAAAAAGGCCTTAGACCCATGAAAATGGCTGGGGCCACTGTTAATGAGTGTATAAAAATGTGCCAAGATATCAGCTCAGGGTGCCATAAGGCTCAGTTATTAGCAGAGGCATTTGCCAGCATGCCATAAAAGATAAGGGTTGTGGAACCTGTTTTAACTGTGGAAAGGCTGGTCATTATAAAAAAGATTGGTAAAAACAGCCCTCTCCAACAGCACCATCTGTACAGAATTCACAGAGAATTAATGTTAATTCTGCTCCTGGTGTGTGCCCAAATTGTTGAAAAGGAGCTCACTGGAGCAGTCAATGCAAATCTAAATTCAATATGGATGGGAGATCGACTCAGTATTTGGGAAATGCTATGAGGGGCCAGCACCAGAGCCTTGGCATCCAGTTCCAGGCACAGCAATTCCCTGTTCAAACCCCTCCACCCATCTTGGAGAGGCCATTCAGAGGATCACAGACCTTACCCCCACTACAAGTGGAAGTGCAGCCTTACCTCTTCCTTCTAATACACATATAATGCTTACCCCATCTGGCAATCCTCACCTAGTTGGCACTGGAGTAATAGGACCCATCCCAAAAAATATTGTAGGCCTTAATCTAGGACAATCAGGACTAACATTAAAAGGAGTGAATGTACTAGGTATATACCCAGAAGAACTGAGAGCAATGACACAGACTTCTGCACAGTGATTTTCATAGCCATATTATTCACCATTGCCAAAACTTGTAAACAACCCAGGTGTCCATCAACAGACAAATGGATAAACAAACTGTGGTCTATTCACATGATGGAATATTATGCAACTGTAAGAAGAAATGAAGTCATAAAGCATATGACAACATGGATAAGCCTGGAGGACATTATATTGACTGAAGCAAGCCAGACACAAAAGGACAAATACTGTATGAATGCATTACTATGAACCAAATATATTGTGTAACTTATTGTTTGATTCAAAAAAATTTTGTTTGTATCCATTACATTTAATTGAGAAATGTATATATTTATTCATCTGTGTTTACTTTTTAGTTTTTAATTGTTTATATTTTCAATTATTAAATGTACAAAATAAAGTAAAAAAAAGAAAAACAAGATAGATGTAGAAAGAGAAAGAGATACAGAGCTATAGATTATATGTAAATGATAAATGATGGGGAGAAAATAGCATACCTACTGTTAATTTCAATGAAATAGAAATGACTTTATGAAAAAAGAAAGGATGCCTCTCAGTACTGTTTCAAATGTGCATGAATCATTGAGTAGTAATCAAATGAATGAGTTGACTCAACATATTTGCAATATATATTGAAGGTAACCTAAGGTAATTTTGATGAAGCTCTTATAAAATAAAATACGTTTAAGTGTGGAAAAATAAAAAAAAGGAGTGAATGTGCACCCAGGAGTCATTGATGAGAATTATAAGCAGGATATTAAGGTTATGACTTTGGTCTTAGCTTCTTTCCAAATTGTCCAAGGCAATAATATAGCTCAGCTACTCTTGCTTCCTAATCAAAAAATAGAAATTGACTCAAATAAAAGAATTGGGGGCTCTAGCACTACCAGAAATCCATCCATTTATTGGTAATCATCCCTTACCCAACAGCTCCCAAAATGCAAACTTATTATCAATGGCAAGTCATTTATAGGTCTAGTTGATACATGTGCAGATTTTTCTATTATTTCATTACAGAATTGGCCATCCACCTGGGCATTGGTAAAATTATAATTTCCCATGCAAGGAATTGATAAGGTGGATGTTGTGCATCAGAGCCAATCTATTCTTCCTTGTGAAGGACCAGATGGCTGAACTGGGACTATTCAACCTTATGTCCTGCATATAGCATTAAACTTAAGGGGTTGAGACTTAATGGAAAAGTGGGGAGCATATGTCACCATTCCCCACTTATCTCCATCAGCAAAGAAAATTATGTCAAACATGAGGTTCAATCATCTTGAAGGTTTTTAGGAAAAACAAATACCAAATTACAGGATGTAATTGAGGTCAACAGTAAAACCCATAGACAAGGGCTAGGATATCCAAATTTATAGTGGGGGTCACTGTTCACACAGCTTCTGCACCCATAACATTAAAATGGAAAAGGTCCACTCCTATGTGGGTGGAACAGTGGTCCCTTACTAGTGAAAAATTAGGAGCACTTCAGAATTTAGTTACGGAACAACTTGAACCTGGCCATAGAGAACCATCTGATAGTCCTTGGAATTCACCAGTATTTGTCATTAAAAAGAAAGCTGACAAGTGGCACATGCTCACTGATTTATGGAAAATTAACTCTGTTATAGTTCCAATGGGATCCCTTCAACCAGGACTTCCATCCACTACAATGATTCCAGCAGACTGGCCTTTAATAGTAATTGATTAAAAGGACTGTTTCTTTACCACACCCTTGGCTGAACACGACAGAAAACAGTTTGCTTTTTCTCTTCCAACTCTTAATCATTCCCAACCTATGACATGTTTCCAAAGGAAAGTTTTACCTCAAGCCATGATGAATAGCCCTACAATATGTCAAACTTTTGTACATTGGGCTATTCTTCCAGTATGATTAAAATTCCCTACCGCATATATCATTCATTATATGGATGATATTCTTGTAGCTCATGAAAATTCTCAACAGCTTAAAGTTATATATATAGAATTAACACAGTATTTGTCTCAAGCTGAATTACAGGTAGCCAAAGATAAAACACAATTGTCCAATCCTTTTAAATATCTCGGCACTATTATTAATCAAAATAAAATTATTCCACAAAAGGTTCAAATTTGATGGGACTCTTTAAGCACTCTTAATGATTTTCAGAAATTATTGGGGGATATAAATTGGCTCCACCCAAGCCTAGGAATTCCAACATATGCATTGCATAACCTATATAACACATTAAAAGGAGATTCAGTGCTTAACAGTCCTCAGCAGTTAAATCCTGAGGCAGCAAAGAATTAGAATGGATACAAGTTAGAATTCATGATGCTCAATTAGATAGTCTCTTTAAATGAAAGTATACAATTGTTGATTTTTCCATCCAAACACTCTCCAACTGGAATCTTACGGCAATTGATAGGTCAAAAGTTCTTGACTCTATAATCATTCCTTTGACTCACTCTCAAATTGATCATGCACTACAAGAAAACTATGACTGGCAGATGAGGTTGTCAAATTATATTAATAAAATTGATAATCATTATTCTAAGTCAAAACTTTTTACTTTTCTTAAACTCACTAATTGGATTCTTCCAAAAGATGTTAGCACAAAGCCTATTGATTCAGCACCCACTTATTTTACTGACAGGAATGTGAAAAAGAAAAACAGGATATTTTGTTCCCACTGAGAAAACATGGTCTACCCCTTATTCTTCTGCCCCAAAAGCTGAGCTAGCAGCAATTATTTCTCTCTTACAGGATATCTCTTCTCCTGTTAATATAGTCTCTGATTCACAATATGTCATTTATACTGTAATTCATACTGAAACAGCAAACCTTCCCAATGATAATTCTGAACTGCAAACTCTATTTACTAATTCGTAAAGCGCCATTTGCTCTTGCACCCACCCATTATATATTGTACATGTTAGATCCCATTCCATCCTTCCAGGGCCCTTGGCATATGGTAATGAAATGATTGATAAGTTGTTAATTAGTTATGCTCCCACATGTAAATGGCATCAATTAACTCATTGTAATGCAGCTTCTTTGCATAAAAAAAATGAATCTTACTATTGCCAAATCTAAAGATATAATCTCTCATTGCCCAACCTGTGGCCTGCTGGTGTCTGCCCCCAAGCTGGCAGGAGTTAATCACAGAGGATTAGCTGCTAATGATATCTGGCAAACTCATGTTACACATGTGCCTTCTTTTGGCAAATTGGCTTATGTTCATGTTAGTGTTGATACATTCTCAGGATTCTTTTATTGCTCTCCTTTAACTGGAGAAAATACCCGTCATGTTATCACTCATTTACTAGAATGCTTTGCATGCATGGGATTGCCTCATCAAACAAAAACAGATAATGCTACTGGATATACATCTCATAAATTCACTTCTTTTCTAAAGTCTTGGAATGTTAAACATGTTACAGGAATTCCTTATAGCTCTCAACAAGGACAAGCTATTGTAGAGCGTTTACATCATACATTAAAATTACAATTACTAAAACAAAAAGGGGGAGAGTACTGTACTCCCCAACAAAAAGTGGCACAAGTTATGTTTACTCTAAATTTTGTAAATGTTAGACTAGAATACAATAAAACAGCAGCTGAAAGACATTGAGCTCAAAAAGAGCCTCAGGAAACCAATCAGCCTATATGGTGGAAAGATGATGATCAGTGGGAAAAAGGATGGGTATGCTTGTGTCATTACAGAATCTGGGGAGAAAGTGTGCATCCCCACCAGATGACGGAAGCTGAGGCTGGACAATGGCAGCTAAGAGAGGATGATTAGGTTTTGATCCTGCTGATCCACCTACAGAAAAAATGCAGAAGCTGATGTTTCAACGCACTGCTACTGTCACAGCTTGCACTGCTATGGCTTCAATTCCCACCTGGGGACAGCTTAAAAAGCTAATGCAAGAAGCTGAAAAATTTTTATATAATACCAATACTCCTATGAGTGGAACTGCTTTGTTCTTAGCCATAATAGCCTTGGTTTCCACTACAGTAAGTGCTATACCACATCATAATTACACATATTGGGCATATATATCTAATTACACACTCCTTGAATTATTAACATGGGCAGATGAATCATATATTATATATATATTAATAATTCATTTGGCTTCCTGGGGCCTGTTGATTTATGGTTACCTTTATACTCTGAGGAAGAAGGCAAACAAATAAATTTGTCATTGCCATTTCAAGAACACCCTCTCTGTTTCATACCAATGCCTGACTGCATTACTCCACAGAACCATAGTTGGGTTGAACTAAAAACAGACCAGACAAAGAATGAAACCTCCATTTACATGGTAACTTTTCCATCTTTCCTTTATAATCCTAAATTAATGATTAATCATAGTTGTCCCACAGAATGGCAGGAGGTACAAGGCAAATGGAGCACTTGTAAAGGAATGAAAGGAGTTACAATTTTTAATTATTCCTATGGAATTGTAAAGGATCAAGCCCCTGTGGGAGCCTTGAGACCTCAAAATACAAATGTAACATGTTCTAAAGTGGGTACAAGTAAAACTATACATACAACTGAAGAAAAACCAGCATTTTGGAGCCAGGCTCATCAAGGCACCACCTCACAATCATTTAACTGGAATTATAAGGGAAGACGTCTCCCCCAACCTTAGGATACTAGCCTCAATGATTTAGAAACCACAGTTGTAGGATTAGGGGATATGATCTTTAATTTAAATCTATTAAGAGGGTTTAAATATGATTTGAATGAATCATCCTATTTTATAACTCCTTTATGTATAACAAAACTCAATACAGTTGGAATCAAACCAGAAATCATATCCTGGGACATACTCATAATCTTAGTCTTAACATTTTAGAATTACAAAAGAAAGCCTTAGAAATGTCTCAGAATAGATTAGAAACCATTCCAAGACTAGAATTTTGGGAAGAAATTAATGACAAATTAAAATCATTAAATCCATTGAACTGGTGGAATAGTCACCATTTCCAAATGATTGCCGGAGGAATAATTGTAATCTTAATATATATATTCTTTCTTTCAGTCTGCAGAAGGGGCATTGGAAAAAAAATAAACAGCACAAAGAAACAATTGGATATTTTGAGCACATTAGTCCTTACTAATCAAACAAGGGGAGCATGTGGGGAAGAATCCTTGAGACATGGAATTCTGGCTTGAGAACAAAGACAGATTGTCTGAAACACCAGACATTTGCTCAAAAGGAAAACTTTGAGAGCACTCTTTGAACTCTAGCTGGTGCCAAAATTCAAGGATAAGATAAAGATTGACAAAAGGTGTAAAATTTGCCTGCAATAAACTTCTAAGTGATATCCGAGAGTAATTAATCACTAGCCGTTCTTCTCTGCATGTAACCGGAACCTTGCTCTGCTAAGAAAAATTGCTGGGCTGTCTGTGATTTGGGGCTAGCTTGGCAGATACATTCTGCTAGCCCCCAACCCCAGCTTTCTCCTAAACTATTAGTCTTATCTTTCTTATATTGCAGTACCCTTCGCCGAGTCACCCACTTTACAGCAACAGTTTTCATATTCTAGCTATTTTACATAAGTGGAACACTTCTCAGTTATTTATGTCTGACTGTATTAGTCAGCCAAAGGGGTGCTGATGCAAAATGTCAGAAATTGGTTGGTTTTTACAAAAGGTATTTATTTGGGGTAGAAGTTTACAGTCACGAAGCCCTAAAGCATAAGTTACTTCCCTCACCAAAGTCAGCTGCCATGTATTGATGCAAGATGGTGGGTGATGTCTGGAAGGGATCAGTCTTTCTCTTACTAATAAAGCTCCATTGTCCCAGCTTCTTCCAATCTCAGCCAAAGGCTGGGACAACTCTTGTCTCTCTCCAAGGGCTCATTTCTCTCCTGGCTCAGCTGCTCTGCTTTATCCACAAGACCAGGTGTAAACTGTCAGGTGAACAGCTAGTCTCTCTTCTCAGGGCCTCTGCCATTTCTAATGGAACCTTCTCTGTGTGCTTATTTCCCAGGCTCCAGGATCAAAACTCTGTCTACTCTGCCTTGCTGTTTTCTCTGTGAATCCCCACCCACCAAAAGGGCTGTTACTAAACATCCTACTGCCATGGCCCAATCAAAGCCATAGTCATAATTTAACCAAGTAAAAGTGAAACCTTTGAATCCAATCCAATCTAATATGCTCTGAGGAACAGAGCAGTTCACAAACATAATCCAATATCTATTTTTGGAATTCATAAACAATATCAAAGTGCTACACTCTATACTCTGAATTCCAAAAAGACACTACAATATTCAAAAACCTTAAATCAGTACAATGCTAAATGCAAAATAATATCACAATCAGTTTAAAGAAATAGTTTGTCTTGAGGCAAAGTCCCATCTGGCTGTAGACCTCTGAAACTTAAAAAAGAATTTGTCTGCTTCCAATACACAAATGGACAGACAAAGGATGAACATTTTCATTACCATGAAGAGAAATTGGGAGGGAAACATAAGTCATGGGTCCCCTACCTTTCTGTAAACCTACAGGGCATACTTCATTAGATGTCAAAATCTGAGAGTCATTCTTAATATGATGGTTTCTTCTTCCTGGGGCTTTGTGGGAATCCCACCCTTTCCACAGGCTTGCCCAATGGACATTTTCTTGGTTCCACCCTCATCAACCATCTGTGTGGTGAACAAGCTTGAGACTTCACCCTCCTAGAGCATTGGCGTGATGGCCGCATTTTACCCAATTTTGGGGTTAGAGTATTAACTCCCCTAGTACAGTGAAGACAACATCCTCTCTAATCTTTGGCATACAGGCCCAACCCTCCCAGAGCAACAAGTTGGTGCATATATAAGAACTTCATTCTTTTTGTAAGGTTGAATATTTCATTGTGTATATATATATCATGTCTTATCCATTTCCTAGCAATGAGCATGTAGGATGCTTCCATCATTTGGCTATTGTCTTCAAAATGCTCCTATGAAAACTGTTATACAAATGTCTGAGTCCTTGTTTTTAATTCTTTTTGTTACATATATAGAAGTGGGATTGCCAGGTCATATAGTGGTTCTACGTTTAACTTTTTAAGGAACTGCTAAACTGTTTTTCATGGCAGCTGTGCCATTTTACATTCTCACCCACAATGTTTGAGGGTTCCTATTTCTCAGCATCCTTGCTAGGACCTAATATTTTCCATTTAAAAAATAATAACCATGTTTGTTGGTGTGAAGTCATATCTCATTGAAGTTCTGATTTCATTGCCCTAATTAATTTGATGATTGGCTTACACATAGCTACAAAGATGGCTGTTAGTATATTGATTGAGATTGTATTGAGTCTGTAATTTGCTTTGGATATAAATAACAACTTAATATTTTTCTTCCAATCTATGAAGAGAGATGTCCTGTTTATCTTCTTTTTTTTAGAAGATACTGGACATTTTACCCAGGATCTCATACATGGGAAGCAGGTGCTCAACCACTGAGCTACATCTGCTCCCCACTATCTGAAATTATATATTGATCTGCTAATTGTCTCCCCCACTAGAATGTAAATTGTGGGAGAGCAAGGACTTTGTTTCCTTGACCTCTACTGTATTCTCCTTCCTGGCACACAATAGGTACAGACTAATTGAAGGAATTTTCTAAATACTAAAATATAATACTTTCAACCAACCTGGAAGGCTATAGTTAAGCCAGGCTAGATTGAAGAATGGGGTGGGCTAGGGGCAATGAAGATGGGGAAGTGTTGGATTCATCTAGGTTCTTGGCTATGTTGCATAAATGAATTTAAGAACATGCCAGTTTAATTATGCCAGTAAAAAGAATTTATTTGGTAAATGGGGGAAAAACAGAGTTTATTGAGCAATGAGAGAGAAAGATGGAAATACACACCAAGATTTGGTGAGGGCTCCTCTAGACTGAGAGTGTCCTATTTATTTTAGGTTTAATTCAATTTCTTTCAGCAATGTTTTTTTACCATGTTATGTACAACTCCTTTACGTCTTTGGTTAAATTTGTTCATAGAGAACTGATTCTTTCTGTTGCTATAGTAAATGGAATATTATTCTTGCTTTCCTGTCCATACTGTTAATTACTAATGTATAGAACTGCTGCTCATTTTTGTGTGTTGATTTTATATCCTGCCATTTTCATCCATTCATTGTTTTTCTCTAAATGTTTTTTTTTTATGAAATTTGTATGATTTTCTCTATATTGGATCATATCATATGCAAATGGGAAAGTTTTACTTCTTCTTTCCAATTTGGATATCTTTTATTTCTAATTCATACATAATTACCCTGGCTAGAATTTCCAATTCAGCATTGAATAACAATGGTGACATCCTTGTCTTGTTCCTGACCTAAAGGGGAAATTTTTCAGTCTTACAGCATTGAATATGACATTAGCTATGGTTTTTCTTATATGCATTTTATTATGTTGAAGAAGTTTCCTTCTGTTCCTAGTTTTCTAAGTGTTTTATCAAAAAGAGGGAAAACAGGCGTAATACGGGGGCATTTTCAGGACTTGGGAATTGTCCTGAATGACATTGCTATGACAGATGCAAACCATTATATATCTTGCCATAACCTACAGAATTGGGTGGAAGAGAGTATAAACTACAATGTTAACTTTTATCCACACTTAGTGGCAATGATCCAAAATGTGTTTATCAATTGCAATGAATGTACCTCACTAATGAAGGATGTTGTTAATGTGGGAAAATGTGGGAGGTGTTGGCTACAGAGCATATGGGAATCCCCTATGTTTTTTATGTGACATTTGTGTAATCTAAGTATCTTTTAAAAATAAGTTTAAAATTTTTAAAAAAGGGTTGCTATGGATTTTATCAAGTGCCCTTTCAACATCAATTGAGATAATCACATTTTTTCCAGATTTCTATTAATTTAGTATATTAAATTAATTTATTTTCTTATGTTGAATGATTCCTGCATACCTGGGAGAGAATCACAATTGATCATGTTATACAATTCTTAAATGTGATGTTTGATTCTGTTTGCTAGTTGAAGGTTTTTGCATCTATAGCTGTAAGAGATATTTGTCTGTAATTTTCTGTTCTTGTGGTATATTATATTATCTGGCTTTGGTATTAGGGTATTGGTCTTAGACTGAGTTAGGGAATATACACTCTTAAATATTTTGGATGACGATGCATCCCATAAGGTTTGCTATGTTCTATTTTCTTTTTCATTTGTCTCAAGATATATCTATTCCCTTTTTTATTTCTTCTTTGCAGTATTCATTTTATTAAGACTATGTGGTTCATTTTCACATATTTTGAATTTTCCGGTGCCTTTTTATTTTTTATTTCTAGTTTCATTCCATTGTGGTTATAGAAGATAATTGTAGAATTTCAAAAATTTTAATTCATTGAAACTTGTGTTCTATCCTGGATAATGGCCATGTGTAGTAGAGAAGCATATTTCTCCTGTTGGCTGAATTGTTCTACTCATTTCTGTTTGGACTACTTGGTTCATAATATCATTCAAGTGTTCTATTTCTTTCCTGACATTCTGTGTAGATATTTTATCCATTATTGAATGTGTTGTATTATAGTCTCCTACCATTATTGTAGGTCCCCCTCAAATTTTTCAATGTTTATTTAATATATTTTGTTTGGTTTTGTTTTAGTTTGCTTAAGGCTGCCAAGGCAATATAACAGAAAAGGGTTGGCTTTTACAATGGGGATTTGTTACCTTATACCCTTACAGTTCTGAGGTTGAAAAAAATGTCCAAATCAAGGCATCAGGCAATACTTCCTCCATTAATATTGCCTGCTGGTGATCCTGGACTCCTGTCATGTGGAAGGCACAATGGCAGCAACTGTTTTTCCCTGTCTTCTCCTCCAGGATTCATTGCCTTCAGCTTCTGGCTCCTCCATCTATGTCTTTTTCTCAGAACTCAAGTAGGTTCCTCTCTCTGTGTCTCTGCACTCTGCTGATACCAGCCTCTGGCCTTCAGGACCCTCTTTCTCAGGGTTTGTGGGTTTCTCTTTCCATTTGCAGCCTTTTTTCTATGTTTATTCATCCATTTATGAAGGATTCCTGGTAAAAGATTAAAATCCACCTGAGGTCACACTTTACTTAAATACTTTAACCAAGCAGTCCCACCTACAGTAGATTCACACCTTCAGAAATGAACCAGGTACAAGAACATGATTTTCTGGGATATATACAGTCTCAAACTACCACAGATTCATATATTTATAATTGCTATATTTTCTTGTTCAATTGATTCTTTATAATTATATACTATCCTTGTCCTTCTATTCATTTTATTCTTAAAGTCTATATCTTACCTGATATTAATATAGGTACTCCAGCTCTCTTTTGGTTACTCTTTATATGGAATAGTTTTCCAAATTTTTCACTTTCAACTTACTTGTGTCTTTGAATTAAGATGAATGTTTTATAAAGAGTATATGGGTTAAGCTTTTTTATCCATTCTGCTAATGTATGCCTTTTGAATGGAGATTTTCAACAGTTTACAATTCAGGGATTACTGATAATGCAGGATTTTTTCTCTCATTTTTCTATTTGTTTGTTTTAAGTCATACGTTTTTTGACTCTCAGTTCTTGTGCTAATGCCTATTTTTATATTTATTTGACTTTGTGTAATGTACAATGTTGAGTCTCTTCTTATTTCCTTTTGTACATATTTTTCATATATTTTCATGGGGCTTAAATTTATTATCTCAAATAAGTAACAATCATGTTTGATTTTTTTTCCAGTATAAATTCTGTATCTTATACACTATTCCTAACCTCTATGTCAACCAACTTTTTTTGTTCTTGTTAAATTATATATTTATTGTACATCCAGAACCCTATATTTAACATTCCTTCTTATGCATTTGAATGTCAGGAATTCTAGGAAGTGAAAAGTGGAGTTACCAAAAATAAAATAGAATATTGTTGTATATAATTACCAATATGGTTTCCTTAACAGTGATCTTTATTGCTTTTTTCTTTATTAGAGAAGTTGTGGTTTTACAGAACAATCATGCATTAAATATAGGATTCCCATAAACCATCCAACCACTAAAATCTTGCATTATTGTGGAACATTTGTTACAATTGATGACAGTACATTTTTCTAATTGTGCTACTTGTGTGTGTGTTGTACTTATCTTTATATTTTGCCTTTTTAAAAAGAAGTTTTAGATTATATAAATGTTACATAAAAATATAGGGGATTCCCATATACCCTCTCCCTCCCCCTCCCACACTTTCCCACATAAAAAACAACTTTCATTAGTGTGGTATATTTGTACAATTGATGAATACATGTTGAAGCATTTTCCTAAGCAAGGACTATAGTTTACATTGTAGTGTTCACTTTGCCATGCACAATTTTATAGGTTTTGACAAAATGTATAATGACCTGTATCCATCATTGCAGTGTCATGCAGGAAAATTCCAATAAGCCAAAATGCCCCCATATTGCACCTATTCTTCCCTCTCCCTCCACTCAGAACCTCTGGGGGCCACTGCCTTTATATCAATAATAAAATTTCTTTATTGCTAGAATAATAATAAGTCTATTTTATTCCATAGTTGCTTTCCCCCTTACATTTCTTCATTCCTTAATCTTGAGGATTTTGGGATGGTGAAGCCCATACTAACTCTGATTGAGTGTGGCCTTAGCTCTCGTGGGACAGTTGGATGGTGGTGTATTACTTGCAGTTTCAGACACTCTCCACTTCCTGGGATGGGTGTCATCCATCATCATCCTTTTGTTACTTGTCCTGAGTGGGTCTGATGAACTGGAGTGTAGGTGTTGTGACTCTGCTGAGATATAGGGCCCAACCGGTATGTGAACAGACCAAAGATTTAAGTCTCTAGGGCATGTATTTGACAAGTATAGTGCTAATTATACATTCAAATAAAAGGATCAGTAAAGCCATGTGTAGGGAAATTATAAATGACTCTAACTTTGTTACACTGGAGAATATATTTTACAAAGAAAAGCCCATTGACAGGGTGCCAAATTCCTGAGATTGTCTGCCCTGCCTATAGTTTCAAGATATCCCTAGAGTGCTCAGAAGCCCACTGTTTGTGACACTGTTTACTGTGGCAGTCAATGAGATCCTGCTAAGATGTATATAAGCATAACCTCTGGAATAACCTTCCAAATCACTTTGAAATATCTTAGCCATAAAAACTCATTTGTATTTAATATTTTCCCCTTTTTGTCAAGGTCTTTTTCCAGAGTCATCACTAGTCAGTGCTTGGTCATAATCCCTTGGTGCCAAGGAGTCTTATCCCTTGGAGTCATCTCCCATGCCAAGGGGAATGCAGTATGTTTATATGCAGATTTACACTCAGAGAGAGGCCACATTTGTGTAACAAGGAGGCTTTAAGGGGTAACTCTTGGGCAATATATAACACTTATTTCTTTAAGCCTCTTTGATCCACTGACTAATGTCCTTTCCTTTTATTCTCAATAATGCCCTTTAGCTTTCACTGCCATTCAAATCTAGTAATGACACACTACCACAGCTTTTGTTCATCTGGGAATATTAATCCCATCCTAATTTTTGAAAGACTGTCTCATGAGATATAAAATTCTTGTTTGGCATTTATTTTCTTTCAGCACTTTAAATATTTACTCCCACTGCCTTCTTCCAAGGATTCTGATGACAAATTGGAACTTAATCTTATTTGAAATCCCTTGTATATAAAACATTGCTTTTATCTTCTAACATTCAGAACTCTGTCCTTGTCCTTGGCATTCAACAGTTTGACTACTTTATTAGTTTGGGTACTCTAAGGAAACAGAATTGACAGGAGATATCTGTAAATAGTATGAGATTTTATAATATAGTCTCACTGCTCATGGGGATGCACAGGTTGAAATTCTTTGGGCAGGCTGTGAACAAGGGGCTCTGATGAATGTCCTTAATGAATTCCCAGGAGACACTGGCTGTCTGAAGTAGAGATGGGAATTTTTTCTCTGAATGCTGAAATCACTTCCCTTTTTAAGGTCTTCACCTGTTTGGATAAGACATCACTCATTGCTGATGGCAAACTGTTTAGTTGATTGTAGATGTAACCAGCCATCTATTTAATCAATTCACAGATGATTAAAGTCCATGAAATGTCCTTGTATTAAAGTAAGACCTACGCTTCCTTGACCAGACAACTGAGCACCATTACGTGGCTGAGTTGACACATTAGTCTAACCATCACAGCTTCCATGTATCTCATTGTGTTTCTTTTTGAGTTTATCCTGTTTGTGGTTTGTTGGACTTCTGGTATGTGTATATTCAATTTCTTTGTTATAATTATCATGGTTTCTGCCATTATTTCTTCAAATACTCTTTCTGCTCCTTTCTTCCTTATTCTTCTTCTTCAGGGTCTCCCATAATCTGTATATTCACACCTTGGTTGTGCCCCATATGTCTGCTAAGCTCTGTTCAACTTGTCATTCTTTTTACTTTCTGCTCATCAGCCTGCATAATTTCAGTTGTCTTACCTTTTAAGTTCATTGATTCTTCTGTCAGCTCTAATCTGATGAAACCATGTAGGAATGTTTAATTTCTTTTATTGTGGTCTTCAACTCCAGTATTTGTGTTTGATTTTTTGCTTATTAAAAATTCTCTCCAAGATTCTCATTCTGTCAAATCATTATTTTCCTGATATTCTTTACTTATTTCTCTGTGTTTTCAATTAGCTCTATGAGTATGTAGAAGATCATTTTATTTTTTTCAAGTTGTGGCTGGTATATCCAAATTCTCATATTCTTCATTGATGGTTTCTGGAATTTTATCTTATTCCTTGAGATGAGCTATAAATTCTTGTTTCTTTGATTAGCTTTTAATCATTTGTTGCACAATGTGCACTTTAATATTTTAATTGGTTAAATCTTGGTTTGAGCTTTCTGTAAGCAGTCCCCACTTCCTCAGAGCTGTCCTCTCATGTATTCTACTCTGGACATTGGTAGAGCTGACCCTCTCTGAACCTAAATGTCCATGATTTTTTTAGGAGTAGTAAATGTGAATGATGTAATTATAGATTTCACACAAGAAGAGTGAGCCTCGCTGGACACATTCCAGAGAAAGTTATTCAGATACTTGATACTGGAGAGTATCCATCATGCAGTCTCAGTGGGTGAGTCTCTAAAATTTACCTATCTATGAATTCCTCTATTTTCTTAAGAAGAAAAAGGTTGGCAATATTTTTTTAAAATCAATTTTATTGATACATAATAAACATACAATTCATCCAAAATGCACAAACAAAGGTATTTGGTATAATCACATAGTTATGAATTCATCACTTCAATCATTATTCAATCATTATTAGAAAATTTTCATTACTTCAATAAACAAAAACCAGACAAACAAGAAAATTCCTCACCTCCCAATCTACGGTTCCCCCACTGTACATAGCTGGTGTTTCTGGCTATTAGATCCAAAATGTATAATCAATGACTTTTAATATAATCACAATGTTGTACAATTATCAGTGCAAAAATTTTAGAACTATTTCATCACTCCAAAAATAAAGACTCCTCACCCCCTAGCATTCCTGCCTAAGATCTACATAACCACTAATGTCATTTCATGTTTATAAATTGATTTATATTTATACTTCATATAAATTAAATCATAAAATATGTAGTACTCTGTGTCTGGTCTCCTTCACTTGATATAATATTTGTTTAATTTTTGACTGATATTATTATTTTGCAGTATGAACTTCCATTTGTTCAGCCTCAAAGAAAAACTTTCTTATATATGCATTTCTACCCATATTCACATTTCATATAATATATTTTTATTTCACATAATATATTTCATTCATAATAGGGGAATAATAAAGAATTTGTCCTTTTGTGTCTGGCTTGCCTCACTCAACATAAATGTCCTCTAGGTTTATCCATGTTGTCATATATTCCATGAATTCATTTCTTCTTACTGCTGCATAATATACCATCAAGTGCATACTTCACAATTTGTTTATCCATTCATAAGTTGATGGATACCTGGGTTATTTCCAACTTTTTGCTATCATGAATAATGCTGCTAAGAACATCGGTGTGCAGATATCTATTCGTGTTACTGCTCTCAGTTCTTCTGGATATATATCAAGCAATGATATTGCTGGGTCCAATGGAAAATCTATATTCAAATTCCTTAGGAACTGCCAAACTATCCTCCATAGTGGCTGTACCATTCTACATTCCCACCAACAGTGAATAAGCATTCCTGTCTCTCTACATTCTCTCCAACTCTTAGAGTTTTCTGACTTTTTAATAGTGGCCAGTCTAATAGGTGTGAAATGATATTTCATTGTAGTTTTGATTTGCATTTCCCTAACCACTAATGATGGTGAACATTTTTGCATGTGTTTCTTTACCATTTGCATTTCTTCTTTGGACAGTTTTCATTTCAAGTCTTTTGCCCATTTTTTAATCAGATACTTTGTCTTTTTATTGTTGAGTTGTGTAATCTCCTTATATATCATGGATATTGAACTCTTATCAGGTATGTAATTGCCAAATATTTTCTTCTATTGAGTTGGCTTCCTTTTCACCCTTTTGACAAAGCCCTTGAGATGCAAAAGTGTTGAATTTTGAGGAGGTTCCATTTATCTATTTTTTCTTTGTTGCTCATGCTTTGGGAGTAAGGTTTAAGAAACTGCTGCCTACCACAAGATCTTGAAGATGTTTTCCTACATTTTCTTCTAGTAGTTTTATGGTTGTTTTTATATTTAAGTCCTTGATCCATTTTGAATTAATTTTTTGTATAAGGTGTGAAATATGGGCCTTCGTTCTTTCTTTTGGATATATCTATCTAGTTCTCCCTGAACAATTTGTTAAATTGACTGTTCTGGCCTAGCTAGGTGGGCTTAACAGCCTTGTTAAAAATCACTTGACTGTAGATGTTAGGGTTAATTTCTGAGGTCTCAATTCACTTCCATTGGTCAATCTGTCTGTCCTTATGCCAGTATCATGCTGTCTTTACCACTGGAGCCAAATAATATGCTGTAAAGTCAGGAAGTGAGAGTCCTACAACTTCATTCTTTTTTAAGACATTTTTGGATATTTTGGGCCCCTTACACTTCCAAATAAATTTGATTATTGGTTTTCAATTTCTACAAAAAAGTTTGTTGGGATTTTTATTGGGATTGCATTGACTCTGTAAATCAGTTTGGTTATAATTGACATTCTAACAATATTTAGTCTTCCAATCCATGAACAAGGAATGTCTTCTATTTATTTAAGTCTTCTTTGGCTTCTTTTAGCAATATTTTTGTTTTTTGAATACAGGTCCTTTATTTCTTTGATTAAGTTTATTCCTAAACATTTGAATGTTTCAGTCACTATTATAAATGGAATATTTTTTTCTGATTACCTCCTCAGATTACACATCAGCAGTGTATGCAAACATTATTGATTTTTGCATATTAACATTTTATCCCACCACTTTGCTGAACTACTCTATTAATTTTAGTAGCTTTGTTGTGGATTTTTCAGGATTTTCTATATGTAGGATCATGTTTTCAGTGAATAGTGAAAGTTTTACTTCTTTCTTTCCTATTTGGGTGCCTTTTATTTCTTTGTCTAGTCTAATTGCTCTAGCTAGATCTTCTAGCACAATATTGAATAATAATGGTGACTGTTGGTATCCTTGTCTTTTTCCTGATTTCGGGAGGAAAGTTTTCAGTCTTTCACCATTGATTACAATGTTAGCTGTAGGTTTTTCATATATGCACTTTACAATATTGACAAAGCTTCCTTCTATTCCTATTTTTTTGGAGTGTTATCATCAAGAAAGTGTGCTGTATTTTGTCAAATGTATTTTCTGCATCAATCAAGAGGATCATGTGATTTTTCTTCTTCAATTAATCAATATGATTTATAATACTGATTTTCTTGTGTTGTACCACCCTTGCATACCTGGGATAAAACCCACTTGATTGTGGTATATAATTCTTTTAATGTGCTTCTGGATTTTGTTTACAAGTATTTTGTTGAGAATTTTTGAATTCATATTCATTAGAGATTACGGTTTGTAATTTTCTTTTTTTGTAGTATCTTTCTTTCATTTTGCTATTAGGGTGAGGTTGGCTTCATAGAATGTCTTTGGTAGCATTCTTTCCTGTTCAGTTTTTTGGAAAAGCTTTAGCTAGATTGATATTAGTTCATCTTTGAATGATTGATGGAATTCACCTGTGAAGCATCTCATCCCAGCTTTTTCAGTTTTTTTTTTTAATACAGTTTTAATCTCTTCACTTGTGATTGGTTTATTGAAGTCTTTTATTTCTTCTAAAGTCAGTATAGGTGACATGTGTTTCTAGGAATTTGTCCATCTCATCTATATTTTCTAGTTTTTTTGGCATACAGTTGTTTGTAGTATCCTCTTATGATCTCCCTTATTTCTATGATATCAGTGGTAATACTCCCCTTCTCATTTCTGATTTTATTTATTTGTGTCTTCTCTTTTTTTTTTTCAGTTTAG